>JABASI010006904.1:0-10359 GCA_019776505.1 Tomocerus nigrus
AGTAATAATATCATATAGGTAAAATAAAACCTAATGATTATTTAACCATTAGATGTGCAATATCGGTCTAAGATTATAAAAAAGAGAAAGACTTACCTTAAAGAAAGGCTTGAAAAGAAGGAAACGCCCTGAGCAGTTTCAAGACGACTGCCGTTTCTTCTCTTCTCTCGTTTACACATTTCACCCCATAAGGAATCACTATAGGATCTCGATTCAATAGATTCTTGTCGTTTAGGATCTTGTGTACGTTGAGTTATTGGATTTCATATATTTCCTGACATAATTATATAAACAGTGAGTCTGTTTACACAAAGTCTATATGTTTATCGTGTAAATATAAATACTGAAAGTGTTAATAAAAGAAGCTTCTGTATTTAGTGATGACACTGTTCCTTGTCACATTGTCACTGAAGTGTTTAGGGGGTATTATTACCATTATTAGACATCACTCTGAACATCCCACTCTCTAGATCGAAAAATTACTATTGTAACGTTATACACTATTCACCGACACACAAACTGATATTATTAGTGTAAGTGGAAATAGTAGGGATCGAGGGATACAACAATGCATTACAGGAATAATGCGATTTGTTTGAGCTGTCTTTGTTGGGATGAGAGCTGTTAGCAGAAGAATTTAGCACAATCGACGAATTTATTTCTCTCTCTGTACCTCCTGTGCTGTCGCTTCTACAACAGATGAAAACAATAAAAGAAGGCAGCTATTATTTATTAACATCCTTTCTCACTTATTTGCACACTGTATTAAGGTAATTGCTAAATATAACACCATACCATTCCGTAAATCAAATTATGAACTGCTATTCTTTTTGGCAATAGATAAAGAGGTCTACTTAATTCATGTGTTTTTAGGCGAATGTTCTTATAATTCTATTACGTTATAGAGGTAACACTTTCTATAAACGCGGTTATCAAATGGTATTTCTCTGTTGTAGCACACTTTCAAGACTTAAGACTCAACTTCTATTTGAAAAGATGTTTGTCAGTAAGTTCAGATTTGGTTTAGAACTAGTACAAGTCGGTGATTTTGTTCACAACAGCGGTAGCGATACAATTCTTGTTTACACAAATTAACATTTTCATGTAATTGGGTAGGTACATGCTTATTTTGGACAATTTCAAATTGTAAACAATCTGTTTTAGTGATTAATTTCATCATTCCACAGACTACAGGAAACTGAGACTGCCAGAACCCAATTATAAATGACTAATGCTATTTCCTTCATTCTATTTGTTTACGAACTTACGAACCTGCCTCTTTTGTCACTTTCTTGTGGTGGAAATTAATTTTAATAATGTAATTTTAGCAAGATTTAATTATGGTAGTTCAGTTAAATAGCCCTATAATTATACAAGACACGGACAATATTTTGTCTTTTGATGTGTAATATAATAAATATGCTAGACAGCAGGTACAATTTAGTATCATTTCCTTTAATTTGTTGTCAACAAAGGGATTTAGTGTTTATGATAGAGCCTGACTGTAAGATGAAACTGTAAAAAACAACAAATAATATTATTCTTTTCTCTCGTATTTTTCTAGCCGAAAAGTGTCTTACTTCAGTTTTGTTTCTTGTTTGCATGTATCAGATCTGACATTATAAATCACAATTTTTCAAGTTATACAGATTCATAACACCCTAACACCAACACCCTATCTGCTCCTATTAATGCAATAGATGTATTTCGCAGCAGACTACACTCAAAGGAAAGAGCGAATTACAGTAGAGGAACGGGTGCACTGATTTTGCCATGTTTACTTCGTGGAAGTATTATGGTCTCGATAAGTCTCAAGTCAAAGTCAAGAATTATACTATACTTCCTCCTGGTAAATGGTTATGAATAGTTAATAGGCAGTCAAAAGAGGTTATTGGAGTCGACAGAACAGTACATTGTATTCTGTACCATAAATTATAAAGTTGTTCAAGATGTAGAATAAAGTTAGCTATTAATTCTTGCGAGTACTAACACCCACTACTGCTGTAACTGACACAGGATTTCGTTATAACATATTATACCTATGTTTTAAAAGTAAATATAAGACGATCTGTGTCTGTTGGTGATTTTGCTTACAAATAAATAACATTTAGTACTAACATCTTGTTGTAACCACTTGTTTCTTCAACGATGGGAGCAGTTTACATAATATTACGTAAGTACTTACACACATGTACTTGCTAAGAATATGATGCCGTGACGAAAAGTATTCTAAAATCATATCACATTCTGTATAATCATATTACACCCAACCCATGCAGAATTTGCAATTTAATGTGTCCATTTTTAGTTAAACTCATATCTTTTACATACATCTACTACTAATCGGGAGTTTCTCTTACATTAGCGAAGCATAAACATTGCTACTGTACTCATTATGCACGTACTACTGTGCATTTTTGCCTAAATTATCATTGGAAGACTAAATTAGGCATCAGATGGATGGGTACAAGTGATGTATCAACCAAGGCAAAGCGTAAAATGAATATGCCTATAGAAAATACCTCCTTAATATCAGTTGTATTGTATAATACGTACTTGTAGTACATATACATATATATAATATACTTTAACGTGCATAAGTATGTACTTATTGTACACAATTTAATTAATCACTAACACTTTGACGCATATTTATTACATTAGTCTAACCATAATCGGTACTCATGAGCAGGTATGTATGATATGATGTTGCATTTCATAAAGAATGCTGTATATTAGCCATAGTTATCTACTGAATTTGAAATGCTCAAATTCACATCATAGCTTATGTAATGTGAGTTGAAGTAAAAGTTGACGTATTTGAATTTTGAATACATGAGTATTGATTCTAGAATTTCATTTATACCGTCAATTAGCGTCAGTAATAAAATCACAATCTGTATGTAATATTCTCAACTGCCAGTGTTACAGCTTGAATATCTACTTGATCTACTGTGCAATGTATTAGTTACTTCGACTGATTACGTTTCCTTTAGTTTTTGGCTCAGCTACAACTGCCTCAGAAATGTTATATTTATTATTATCAATAATGTATTTAGCTGCGAAATTTAGCTTTTAGTGCCAATTAGCAGTGTAATTGAGTGGCTAACTATACCACCTGCATGAAATGATCCTACCTTTACGTATACATATTATAGTAGCTAATAAATGGATAATGTGGCTTAATTAGTACCATGCCATGCAGGTGATAGACATGCTTTGGCTACGTGTCTGACGACTGTATGATAACTATTCGTTAATCATATTATTACCTTCATTTACGTTTTCAGAGTTAGGTGTAATGCTAATAATAATTTTTATTCTAAATCCTAGTTGTTATTCCAATTCGTGTTGACCGAATAGTAAAAACGCGATCATTATGTTATATTAAATTATAAGATCATTACCTATTGAAATCTACGATTATCTACAATAATATTAATAGTAATGAACATAATGATACTATTATGCCTTGTGTGACATTAGCACTTATTGTACATTAGCTTGATTAACCTCTCATATATGCGCAGTATAAACAAAAGTGCTTAGTCAATGTCTTCATTCAGCAGAGACTTTTATTTTTAGATTTTAGAATTAGATTTTAGAGCCCAAAGGATGGAAACTACGATCTGCTATTGCTGGAGCACGCATTTTTTGCAACTGCAACTTCCTAAATACATAAAAGTGATAGATTTTTGAGGAAAGTATACGGTTAAAAAGTTTTTAAGGGGGCACATGCTAGGTTGTTAGCAACCAAAGTTTCCAATCAGTAAAATCCTCCACTTGAGGATTGCTTTGACGGCTCTGTTCAATATTTTACTCCGTTTGTTTTCCGCATTCATTCGATTTCCCTCTTAAAACGTTCAATGGGGAGAGATTCATAGAGGATTGAAAAAGTTACGGCATTAGTGGCTTTGTATGTCTGAGAACTGGACTTGAGGAAAGAACTTTACAGACAAACTTCATTTAGATCAAATAACTGATTGTTAATTCTCTTTGATACGGGTACCTACAGACCAGCACTTACAGCAGTTACAGCTACACGTCATTCCTATGTAAAGGTATCTCCTACACACAATGTACGTAGTATTTAGTTTTAATATATATACCTACTTTTAGATATATTATTATTATTACGATTTCAATGTAGGTACTGCCCTCATCTATCTCGAAGTAAATATATAAAAAAACTGTTACCTCAAATTTGGTGAAATGCGTCGTTATAGATCAGTATAGTTGGGCCAGCAATTTAACATAGTTGGGTAGTTCAATACTAAGAGAGGATAATAAATAAACTTTTATCTAAAACTCTATTTGCACAGCAAAAATGTAGCCTGGAAGTAATTTAACAAACAAACCGCGTACTATCTACTCTGAAAAACTCTACACTGGATTCTAAGTGTCTTCTTTGCTACTGAGGACAGACAGATTAAAGTGAAAGAGAGAGAGAGAGAGAATCAATTTGACATTGTAAGTATAAAGAGTCCATCCAACCGACTCTTTGGCTTCTCCAGTACTAAAACTAATAAGTTGCTAAGCCTTTATGTACAGAGATCAGAATGTTACATAATGAATTTATAAACCTTACCTTGATTACAGGCTGGAGGTATCTCTGCAACTCTGTAAATGGCCTTGCACTTTCCTTGCAAGTAGATTTCTGTAATTGAATGTAAGGGTTTAATTTATGTAGATCCACATCATTCTCCTCTCTAGTCTGGTCTCGCTGATTAGTGCTCCATATTTATTCAAAAGAGCCTTGTTTGTAAATGTAGTGTCCTCATATATAATAGCTGTTGTAAAAGCAAATGAATACTGGCTTCTTATTTAAAGTACTGCTCTTTATTCTTCAACTCTTTGCCACACTATTTACCTATAATATTTCACTCGCTTCTCCCAATCTTTAATTTAATAAGCTAACTTGCATTTTGCTCAGCTATAGCTATGAAACTAAAGATCTAACCTGATGAATAGAACAATAGACACTAAAAGAGGAATGAATATTCATTTATGATTCTGTTTAAGCAAACTGTGCTTGACTTTTGCATTACGTACAACTCGAAATACCGACATTTTGACTCACTTTCAGGAAATATTTAAATATATTATTGTGGAATTCTATATTTGCTCTGTGTTTTCCATTCAACTCATGAATTTAATCATGAATCTAATGAGCCTGTTACTTTTCATTATCACACAACTATTTTAAGTGAAATATTTGCTTCATGTCTGCGTTAACTTTTGCAAGAATGCTGTATATTTTCCAATTATTGATAAACTACAGTCTCATACATAACTTGTAACTTACCACTTGCTTATTTGGGTTAAGCTTTACCAATGTATTTTCTAGACCATTCAATTGATGAAGTTCGCAATTGCATTCCAGTCCAAATTGTACATTCACAGAAATATTTGCCGTAATATAGTACTTGATCACGTCTCATTTAACGTAGAATTAGGCCTGATTGATATAATGTTATTTCACAAAGTGTACATCAGTTGACAACGTAGAATTCTTGTAGTCTAGTTATTTATATGATTTTGTGTTCAATAATGCAATCACAAGAAGGCATCGACAATATTTTGTCAACAAGGGCGCACATGAAGTACCTATGTGAGACACTATAAACTCTTTTGAATTTTGATGGAGGTTATGTAGTAAATAAATGTTCTTCTTTCGCCCTTGTAGCTGTATGTGTGTATTAGGTTGTTAAAAAGTAGAATATGGGAAAAAATATGGACGAGTCAGTTGAAAAATAAAAATATACGATTGTACGATCCAGTCAATTTTTAGTTGCAGAGAAGACGGAGGACCGTAGTGTAGTATATAATTTATGCAAAATGCATATAGGAATTGAAAATTTTGGGTGAACCAGGAAAAAGAATCCGTGTTGAGTAAGGAAATAAATAAGAAATGGTTTTGGTTGGTTTTCTTCAAGTGGGCATTGTGCGATGATTTTCTGGCTATGGGTTATGTTATGCGATTGTGAGTTGAATGTGACTGCTGAAGTGATGTGCAAAATGTGAAGTTGAGAGGAGAGGTAATGGGGAAAGGAGTCGGGTATTCGGGAGCTGAGATAGCAGAACGTCACGGCAGTCAGATCAGATTCAGAAGAGATTCAAACCAATCGGAGATATCTTATGTGCAGTAGTGCTCGACGCTTATTGCTTCGTCGGCTCTTCTAGTAGGTTCAAGTGTTTGAATAAAGGTATAATATTTTACTTTAATTTATGTTCGTTTGGCTCGTCATTGAGATGAAATGGTGAGGAGTGCTAGGAAATAGAGAAAGACAGTGGAGAGAGTCGTCGACTGAGTGGAGAAAGGGTAAAGTCAGACTCTGACTGCTTCCTTCCCGTTAGCTTTCTTCCTGTTCTGATTGTGACTGAGTTTACATTAGATTGTGTACGAAGCCAAAGAGATAGACATTATCCTCCTCAGACTCTCTCTCTCTCTCTCGTTGGAGTTGTAGTAGAGAGCTGGACTTCAGCAAGATTCTGTGCAGCTCGATGCTTTCCCTTCACAGATCACTGCTGTGCACAATGTTGAACACGAGTCGGAACATGGAGCATGGAAAGAGGGATCCCAAATACTAGCATAAGTGTGTACAGCATAATATTCACCGTTAAGCTCCCCAAACAAAGACTGAAATATTCTACAAGAAGATGTACGTATCTGACAGAATCGGTTAAACCAAAGACAAGGCTCTGTACGAGACGAGACGACTTAGAGAGCCTTCTGCTAACTCAACAGTTGCTAAAGTATAGATCTGGGTAAAAGTAAGCTGGAAATAAAGTTGACAGAAGGTGTACTCTGATCTGCTGGTGAGTATTTCTATCTAACCAAATGTTACACTAACACCAGCTGCTTTTCTGGACTGTAGACACCGCTCCCTCCTCGTTTTCTTTGTAATTAAGTCTGCTTAAATGTGTACAATATAACGCCCAACCCGTTGAGGCCTACCTATTGACATACAGACGACAGAAAATTATGTATCTACGAATATCTAACTTAATCTGCTGCATTCTGGTTTGTCAAACTTCCAAATCCCTCTAGGTAGCACTTTGCTTCAAGGACATCCCTCTACTAAAATGGAAATACATTTCCGTCGACTATTACAACGCGTTGTAATGCGGCTATCGGCTCTTACTTAAATACTACGCTACTACATTTCCCTAAAGCAATTTTCTTTCTTTTTTGACACGAAAAAAGATTTCATACTATTCTTTAATCCTTCTATTTTGGGTCACACATAAATATTTACTAATAGCAATTACATTGAATAAGGAAGAATTTTTTACTTCAATTGTTTACATGGAATGAGTCGAATTCCCGAAAGTTCAAAATCAAACTATTTTACTATTACTATTTATTTTACTAGGTACTATTTTACGCAATAGAGGAACAAAAGCGGAAATGCTAAAGTAAACATTATTCTTTGGTTGGTATGTGGTAAGTTTTCAAGGGTTTATTAAAGCCACAAAAGTTTCTGTTTCGGAATTTACGCCAAACCACTCACCTTTCATTGCTTTCTCCTTTCTCTTTGTTTATCTCAGTTGAATTAGGTACAAAGTAGAATGGATACCTAACTATTTAGTAGATTGATGTTATTGTGTGCTCTTCCGTATCGGGATCGCGATTCTTACAATTAGTTGCCAATACAAAAAGAAAGTGTGCGTGATCTGTTTGTTGTCCCTATTTTTAAACACAACTTTTCATTTCCAGACAAGACAATGAGAATTCAATTCCGTTCAAGTTGAGATATCTTCAATGTTATCCCTTCTGGCGTTCTTATAAAAGACCATCTTCCTTGATTTCCTCAATTCCAGCCCACTATAACAATTTTCTTTTGATTTCTCATGTTTGGTGTGTGTAAATACTGATTTGTTCAAGATGTAGTCGCTCAATGAGAGACAAGGTCTTAGTTCAGGCGTAACAAATCAACCCTTTCTACTTTCACTCCATACAAACAGAACATTATTACTTAGGTGCCTACCTATTGCTCATCCTTAACCAGTCCATATTTACAGACTAATATCTATAGTTTAATGTAACGCGTATAAGAGCATTACGACGATGATAGGTACTTAGCTAGAGCACTAAATCTGTATAGGTTTTATATAGGTACCTATCAGATATATGTTCTACTATACAAGTACAGATTAGCTGCTACCTATAAAATTTCAGAATCAAACCATTTGCTTCCAGAACGCGTACTGAGATGCAAGACTTCAATTCAATATTTATTGCTAATAGAAAACTGATAGGGCAGAAACAGAAAAAAGTGGATTCCTGCGAAAAGAATCTACCTATCCGAGGGATACATATAGATTAAAGATTGCCTTCAATCCAGTTGCCAGTTGGATGACTTGAGTTTTCATTATATTTGTGCCTGCAAGGAATTTTAGGTACATAATATTATTATTACACAGATTCCTTCCTAAACTTCCTTTACATAAATTTGAAACTTAATGCGCATGTTTAGGCCATACAAGGTAAAGGTCTTCCTTATTTTGTAATTTGGTACCTATACGGTCTACTTACTCCTAATTTAAATTCAACTGACAGTTGTAATTTATAGTTAAGGTTGAGGATGTTACTTACCTTTTGACAATATTTTCTGAATTTCATTTTTGCATGATTGTCAAATGGTGAAAGCACTTTGAAATGAAATGTGAAAAGACTGAGTACTCTGGCTCATATAATGAAGTAAAAAATAAAAATTAATTGTATTGCACACCTGAAGCAAGTGTTAAGGCTGATGCTACGATGTAATAGCTTTTACCCTATTACCTTAAAAATTTTATAATATACGGGAGGTTGATGTGGCGAAAGGGCGCAACAGAAAGAGAAAGTTGTATTTGTTGTATAATGGCGCAAGTTTATTTGGTAACAAACTTCAATGTATTACCAGCAAATGTATTTATTTTGTTATAAGCATGACCCAGTATATAAATATAAGTAAATAAAGTATCAAAGTTCAATTTCGGATTTTGCAGCCCTTTTGAGATGCTGAAAGCATCCAAATAAATAGATGAGGTTAGATACACTTTTTATCAATTTCGATCCCCATATTTGATCTTTGATATATAGGACGCAAATACAGTTTCTGAGAAACATTACTGATTGCATATAAACAAATCATACTTATCTACTAATATCAATTCTATCCTTCCATTTTAAAAAGTACACTCACTGCAAAAGTGTCTTCTGTGACTATGATAATATTTTTGGGGTAATAAAGGTAGTTTCGTTCTTTTTGCTTTGCATTGCATCTACAAAATGTGTTTACCTACAAATGGTTATGCAAATAAGAAAAGGTCAGAAAAGCTTCACAATAGCTTAGCAATGGAGTAGGTTACTGATTCAGACTTAGTTAGAGAAAGTACTAAACATAATAGTTAATTTCACTCTGATTTACTTTTTCTGCAACATGAACAAATGAACACCAAAGCTATGGGCCATTATGATATTATAAACGTGCCAGAAATTCCAAACACCAATAAAACAGGCAACTTTATAGCTATCAAGTGAACTTGCGAAATATAAATTGCAAAAAATGTTTCACAGTTAGTATCCGCTATATTATATCGATAATACTAGTCCCAGTAAGTGATGCAGTTTTAAAGATAAAATTGACAACTGTTATAAATATTACAGAGCTTATGATACAATACGGCCCAATCTGGAAAACCTAGAATCATAGAAAGGGTTTTCCAATTCCTTTTCAAAATCAACTGATTTTTTGGTACTTGAATGGGATGTTTGCCAGCGACAAAGTTTGAGTTTCTGTGAGATTGGCTTAAGTTTATCTCAAATATTTGAAACTCAATTTATTTTCTGAAATCGTTATACCTATTGTATTGCACAAGGTCAGCCAGTAGCATCAACAGCACATTCAGGTCAGAATCATGCAGAGTGGTGTATGTAGCTACAGAGGGAATAAGGCAGGTATTTGTAAATTCACGTAAACATGGTTAACTGTAGGACCTTCGTTTTCACAACGACATCCTGTAGTTCTGCACCACAATTAGATATAAAACTAATTAATTTCTGTTCTGTAGCAGGTATGTTATGGATTATTGATTATTGCATAACGCTGATCATTATCTGGATTGCAAATAGTTCACCCAAACTTTATACTTGTCGAAGTCTGAATTCCAAATGTAGTTTTTGGTCACGCTGTCATGCAATAACATCTCCATATTAAAATATCAAGATTTTAATATTCAGTGAAACTATACTTTTCTAAATGAACTTAATTTAATTAAGGCTGGCTAGCCTGTCTGGAATGAGATTTTCGGAAATAATCCTTGGCTGTGTGGGTTGTAAACACACACTTTTCGAACCTTGGCTTTCCCGCT
>JABASI010006905.1:0-10356 GCA_019776505.1 Tomocerus nigrus
TGATGATGTGTATTTAGAATGTTGGAATTTGGTGCAAATGCCAATTCACATTTGGTCGTCTGCAACACTGCCGATAATTTAATCGTGTGGGACATAATTAGTTCCTCCTTGATGTGGGTTGCACCATTTCAAGCAGAAAGTATTACTGTGGACCCTTATAGCAATTTAGCTGCTGCATTTTCTTCCAAACATCACTGTAAATCAATTTTCGATTATACTTAACAATTTAGTTAGTCTCAGGTTGCGTATACAATATACAATTAGTAAATATTATTAGAGAATGCAAATAATATACCATATACCTACCTACATATATATTATTGATGGAAAATGTTCTATGTAGTGTACTACTTTCGACTGGATAAATCGGAACCCATTGCTATTCATAAAAATGTATCTTCATGTAACGTGGTATCCTCCATTTTTATTTCGAATCCTTCTCAGTTCGAAATAAATGGACTCAAGTCAACTTTAATGTTTATCAATTCATCACACGTAAGCTTACACAATTCCATAAGAAAATGAATAATAGGGTACTATGAACACAAACACATAATAACGTTTCCTTCTATGTTTTATATTATATTTTCCTTCTGTATACTTGAAACAATTGCGAAATAATAGATTTGAAAGACTTGATACGTATTTAACGCTCTGTTTATTAATATAATTCAGGAACTATGTGCTCTATTATCGTCTGAAGAACAACAAGAAATCGAGGTAGCTTTGCAAACGAAAATAAGAGAAGAAGCTAATTTGCCTTCCCAAGATCAAATTACGGCTGAAAAAACTGTTAAGGAGAAGTCAAAGCTGCACCATAAGAATCATCCAAATTCAGGGGGACTGCCAGGGTATACTGTATTGAGACAGGTTGCAAAAACACTTTATAAAAGTTGACAACGGATGCTTAGAAATACCCGAATACTAATTATCAGCTCAGTTGTTGAATTTAAGTTAATGATTTTATGAATTTTATGCAGATAATGGACGCTTCGCCTCATACAATGCCATCAGTTACTTATTTTGCTACTCAGTTGTTACAGACTCTAAATGTTCGGAGAAAACCATCGTAAGACAAATAAATGACAAGAGATTTTCCAATGCTATGCTTTAAATAAATTAAATTATGGTTATAGGTGCCCTAAAGTTATATTTTTTTTGTAAATGAATAGATTGACATGAAAATTTGTTTGATTTTCAGAGACAAACTTAGAAATATCGAAAAGGCGCTAGAAAGCACTCATTTGGAATCTAAAGAAAAATTGTCTAATTTTATGTCAAAAACTGAAGAGCGTTCAGAAAATGATAGCCTTTCTTCTGTAAAGGAAATGAAAAAGGTTGATACAAAAGAAGATAACGTAAAACAATTTAATATTGATTTAAACTTACTGGCCAACGAAGACATATCTTGGATAGACGAAATATATTTACGAAATTGAAACAAAAATTGGTTTTTGTACCGTGGCTAACACTAATATCCTAAGTTTAATACACAAAGTCTACGAAATAAAATAATTTTTTCATAAATAATTTAACTTTAAACAGTATAAAAATAAACTATGATTATTGATTGTAGAGGGTACATCTAGCTATTTAAAATCAAAGAAATTAGAATTAGGAAGAGGACCATGGCTAAACTGTTGAGAATTTTGCTTTGTTTTGAAATCCTTGCAAGACCTTGGATTAAATTGCATAGGTGATGTAAACGCAGTAAACGAATGGTTGATTGAAGGGTTTCTGATAACTGGTGAAGAAAAATCCGTGATATTTTTGATAGTAGCCGACGTAACAGTAGATGCAGAAACTCTTCGCAGGGAATCATCTTCGGAATGATTATTCATTAGTGAAGCAACGTTATTTAAATGTTCTGTGTCTAACAAGTTGTCAAATAATTTATTTTTCAAAATCGGTGGTAAGTTCGGCATCAATGACGTCAAGTACTTAATGTCGGAATTATTTTGAGGCAATATTAGTTTCCTTTTGGGACAAATACACGGACATTCTTCACACTTTTGTATGTTGCTTTGAACTTGAGAGACTGTGTCCTTCCTTACTTCACGAAACACAAATGGACCAATTGACGGCATAGTTATAAGCTTAGCTATTGAATCACTGGTATTGCTTTTGACACCAGAATTAAAGGTCATTTCATTTATTTGACATTGTAATAGTTTTCTCTTCTTTTTCTCCTTTTTCAACTTTTTATTAATTTTAAAATATTTCGAAAGGGGAACGACGGTAGATTTTAAGGTCGATTTTTTTAATTCGGAAAGCAGGGTATCGCTGTCATCAATGGTTTCAATCTCACTATTCTTCGGAACAGAATTAGCGTTATTCCTATCAGAATTTGACTTAAAACGAAAATTAGAGGTAACAGCAGTCTCACTGTTGATTTTAAACGAGATTCCACGATCCTGGATGACGCATTTGGGTTCAGTTACTGCTGTAATAGTTGGAAAATTTTTGGCTCCATTAGGGGTATAGCATTCGTAATGTTTTCGTGCAGCAGGGGACGGATTGATTCTTGCGCGAGGACTGCGATAGGAAGCTTTGCTGAAGAATGGAGACGTTGCGTTTTCACGTTTTCTATTTTCTTTTGACAGGGAATCTGAAATTAAATTATTTTTAAATGCGGGTGTGGCACGACGATTTTCACAAATATCCCTGTCTTCACTGTATATCACAATATTACTGTCTTCTGTGTATGATTTCACTGCAGTTTTTTGAAAAATCAATTTTTCTAAGTCCCTTCGGGTTTCCTTAAATACCTCTTCGCCAATTTGTGCAGTATCTTTCCTTTCTCCTATTTTCTTCAGAAATGTAGCAGGACTAGTACTCTTATGCAAGTGTGCCACCCTTGTTAAAGTACCAACATTCTTCATCAACTCTTCGACCATTGGGTGAGTGTAATCGATAGCAACATCTGGAGGAGCGCTGTTTCCGAAAGAGTTATTTGGTGGGGTTAGTGGGGTAGCCGTGTGCGTGTCTAGAGCACCATTAGTGTTTAATAATGTGGTAAATTCACTTGTGTTTCTGGAACAATATTTCGAGTCTATCAAAGGCTTGTTATCCTCTTCATCGCTTTCGTAATTCATGGTTTCTCCATCAAAATCTACATTACAAAAGTACAAAATATAGTTTCCATTGTTGTCAAATAGTCTATTTCTGCTTTTTATGGCTTCAAATCATAATCAATAATGATAAATGATAAAAATAATCTTCAAGTTCAAGTAGGTGCCCAAAAAACTTACCATTGTTCCTACATGGAGACCACGGCCCTGAGAACCGCGTTATATCGGAATCTGTATCCACATGTTGCTGAGATTGTTGAAGCATCGTAGGAATGTTATCTCCAGCTTCAGGAGTCAGGAGTACTTAAGGAAAACGATGGAGGCGAGGGCGAGGGCGAGTACCGCTAAAGTTAATGGTTCCTTTTGAGAATCCAGATTCTTATCCACAAATCATTCTACTGGATAAAGACAATAAGTTTTTGGAAAATACTAACAATTCGAATCGAGATCAGTTATCAGTTATAGAGGCTAGTATTTCTAGGGTACTTTTTCATGATTATTTCCACTTAGATTTAGAAAATCGCACGAATGATTTTTAAAGGCACATAAAAAATTTCTATAGAATGAGTTTCACTGAATTCATTAATCTTTTGACTCGTCAATCAACATAACATTTCTCCCATTTCTCCGTGATTCGAGGATACCTATCACCACTTTTACTTTCGTCATTAACAATTTTTATTTTTAATCACAAATTACAATTTTAGTTCGAAGCAAACTAATGGTTAAAATAAGCAAACCGAAACGAATTTCATAGAATAACTTTAAAAATTGAGAATTTAAGTGGCAACAGTAATTTTATTATATCATGCTACATAATAGTCTTTATAAAATTTTAATATGATCGTGAATCACAATATTATAGAATCACCAACTTGGATTTTTTTACTGTGTTCTGTTGTGTATCATCAGCATGCATCAGTATCAGCGCGCAGCGTGTTCGCTTTCATGATGATTTTTATAATAGGTGAGAACGTGATTATGATTGTCGATTGTCATCACTCATCAGTCTTTAATCTTTAAAAATCTTTATCCTTTCATGCTCAGCTGTTTTCACCAAAAACTTATTTCATTATAAAAACTCTTTTACCTTGGATATTATGTTTTCTTGGGAATATTTTACTTTTCGTCATTCGTACAACGTACGGTTCTGGAACTGCATGAAGATATTGAAGATTCGAGTGGCTTTGTTCAACGAGAATTGAGGATGATGTTGAGCGTGGGGGTATCTTGCAATATTGACTTTGACCTCTTCTTATATTCTACCGTGGCTGCAGTAGGAAGGAACTTTCAAAGTGATTGACAATTTTTGGATGAGTTTCGGTTTGTTTTCTGTTGACTTGATTTGCTTCTATCCGTTCTATCTGGGGTTCTTCTTTGCCAAGGTAAAATTATTTGCTTTCTTTACACAAAATCCTTCTTGTCCAGCGATTTGTTACGACTACGACTACTGACTAGGTAAACATCCCATGATTACCATGCATGTTATGTAGGGTAGCACTTGCAACTTGGGTACTTACTTACTTATAATATTATAACTTACTTTGTGTACTTTGTACTTGGGTACTATTTCTATGATCTAGTGTCTAGCGATTAATATTATATAGTACATAATTTCAAAACTATTGGTAATAATTTAATAATGGGTAATAATAGTAGTAAATGTTACCGTCGTTTCCTGCCACCTGCTTATAATATTGAATATTAATTGCTTATCAGTAGCTTATGTCATATTATGTCAATTTCTATTGTCAATAATTATGGCTTTCAACTTTAAATATTAAATAGGTTGAATTGAACTTTGAAACGTTTGGGGTCGAGAGCGAGACTGCTGAATTAAGTGAATTAATTGACAGTAGCCCGGTCGGTGTTCAGTGTTTGACGGAGGTGGGGTCAGTCATCAGTTGTGAGTTGTGAGTCATTCCCGGTCCCCGGTGTCCTATTCATTAGCCGTCAGTAGACAGATCGCCACTCACTCATCAAAACAGGAACCATGGTAAGCATATTCAAATCAAATCATTGAAATTGTAGTAAGGAAAACGCGTGTGCCAGAGGGCTTGTGTGGTAATTTTTTGAACAGTTCTATTTTCTACGCTTTAAACTTATTCAGTAATTAATTTACTATTACTAACAATATGTACGTATACAAAAATACCGAATTTCTTTCAGAGTTCTGCTTCACAAACTGTCAGGGAGCAAATTGCCACTATTGCGTTGTCTTCGGGTTCACATAAGGAGCAGTCTGACCGCTATAGAACAATTTTAGAATCAATTGGTCGCGGTTCTGAAGAAGAATGTGTGGATAGCTTTAAAGCTCTCGTTGACCAGAGTAATCACGCTTAAAATTAAAAATCATAAAATTAAAATAAAATTTATAAAAAATTAAAACTTATTAAAGTTAAAACTTGTTAAATTAAACCTTCTTACTTACAGTGGTAAATGAAAACGTGTCGCTGGTTGTTTCCCGTATAATTCTATCTGATGTAGCGACTGCACTTACTAGACTACCCGATCCGATTTCTCAAGTTGTCGCCCACTACACATTAGAAAAGGTAAATTGTTAATAATAATATTTATATTTCATAGCATGGTATTGCGATTGGATGATCAAATTGAGTCATTAATTTCATTGTTTGGCCAGGAAAAAGTTCATTTTTGTTGTTTTTCAAACTACTTTTAGGTCCAACCTCGAGTCATATCTTTTGAAGAACAAGTGGCTACCATCCGTCAACATTTATCTCAAATATATGAAAATCAGCAACAGTGGAAAGAGGCAGCCCAAGTTCTTACTGGGATTCCATTGGAAACTGGCCAAAAGTAAATATTTTAAGTGATGCAATTTGTTGCCAATTTCATACCAAAAAAACCTTGAATATGCAATGCTAAAATTGTTTAAAACAATGCTTTTTTATTCATAGGCAATATTCAGTGGATTACAAATTGGACACATATCTCAAAATTGCTAGACTTTATTTAGAATTTGAAGATGCTATTAATGCCGAAGCTTTTATTAATCGTGCATCACTTTTGCAGGTTGGTATATCTATAATTAGTTGTCATTTTGTGTCAATGAAAATAATATGTATGTTGAATGTTTTACTTAATATTTTCGGTTTTTTACAGAACGAGTCCAAAAATGAGCAGTTACAAATTTACTATAAAGTATGTTATGCGAGAGTATTGGATTATCGTCGGAAATTCATTGAAGCGGCTCAACGCTACAACGAATTGTCTTATCGCCCAATAATTGCCGAAGAAGAAAGAGTGACTGCTTTAAAAAATGCTCTGATATGCACTGTGTTGGCATCCGCAGGGCAGCAAAGAAGTCGGATGCTGGGAACTCTGTTTAAGGATGAACGCTGCCAAAATCTGCCAGCATTCAATATTCTTGAAAAGATGTACTTGGAACGAATAATTCGCAAGTCAGAATTAGCCGATTTTGAAAGTCTGCTTCAGCCTCACCAAAAGGCTAAAACTGCCGACGGTAAGAAAACCTAAAACATTGAAAATGAGTTGTATTAACCTTTGAATATATCAGATTTAAAAGGAACAGTTTTATTATATTAATGGTTGGGGTTTTAACAACTCGTTTTTATTATTTTTTTAAAAGGGTCAACAATTTTGGAAAGAGCTGTGGTGGAGCATAATCTGTTAGCTGCTAGCAAGCTGTACAATAACATATATTTCCAAAGTCTTGGAGCTCTCCTGGAAATACCAATGGAAACTGCTGAAAAGATAGCATCTCAAATGATAACTGAAGGTCGAATGTCGGGTCATGTTGACCAGATCGAATCAATGGTTTATTTTGAAGCTAGGGAATGCCTTCCTTATTGGGATAAACAGATTCAGTCAATTTGCTATGATGTTAATCAAATTATTGAAAAAATCTCTACTGTTGCTCCCGATTGGATGAGTAAATATTCGGAAGAGCAAATGAATTAAATCTCAATTTCCCTACTTGTTACATGACTTTGTACATGTCTACACGATTTCAATATGTAACGAGATTTAATGTTTTGTACCTAAAAGATGTCCTGAGTACTTTTGGAAACAATGAAAGGTAAACACAATTAATCAACTGCTAACAACTATTGCAAGTATAGGAAATATTTTGTTTCAACAAGTTTCACTCTGTTAAGCAATGTTCATGTTTTTTCAAGCTTACAATTTAACTAAACATCTTTGTATACATTAAGGTAAATAATAAATAATATTTATTGCCATCATGTTTAGTAATGTGTTTGCGATAAATAAACATACCAGTGCTGGGGCTTGCTGCCCTTCAGCTAAGCCCATGCTAAGCCACACAAATGCATTCATGTTCCAGAAAATCTTTAAAAAATCTCAACTTGTCTTACTTGTCTTAGCTTAATTTTTTTATTCAAGTTATTATGTGGAAGTCAGATTTAATCAAAACATTCACAAATCTTTTCCTTATTTAGCAAAAGGTACGCAATATTAGTGGGTAGGTAGTCTCATTTTTACGTAACAACTGCATTAAAGAAAAACAACTAAGTATATATAATTTATAAACTTATTACTTGTCAACATATTATATACAAACATTGGCGCATTCAGTACTGGGTTCGTATTTATGCTAATGAAAAATGAACCCCTCCGAAAAACAAATACCTTTAGAATGGGAGAGTAAAGGAGATGAAAGGAACCCAACAATGTTTACACAGTAGAATGGAAATTACAAAACCCCTCATAAAACCCATTCCAAACACGCCAATACATACAATTAAAGCTTGGTGGTATAATACTGTAACGCTGATTCAATTTCAGCTAACTAATTTACGAAGCTAATGTAAATGAAGATGGTAAATCGTAATTTTAAAGTAATAAATACAATTCAGTTATACAACGGATATTTTCTCTCATCACTATATTACAGGCATTTCATTTCAACTACTACAACTACTACTACCCATTCACACAAAAGATTTATTGCTTGTACAAAGGTAAACTCATTAGATTCATCTCTTTTGAATTTTACAATCAGATAAGGTTGCCGAAGTCTATGCACCATCTTTTACAGTGACGTCAGGGAAATTGTAACTCAATTTTATATTTGGCAGGCTCCAGTTACAATTCAGACAGAATACTACCCAACTGTAAAATTTAACTTGGTCGAAATGAATGGCACTTCGGCCGTTATTCACTGAAAACTGAGGGAAACCATATTTACAATTAATTGGAACTTCTAATTGTTTCCTCGTGTTCTTTCAAACATGATATAGTTTTTGATTTAGTAATAGAAAACCTTCACATATTTAAGTAAGATACGTATTGCCTTCCAAAGTGTACCAATATGTATAAATTATCTTTACAACTAAATTAAATTGTGTCAGTAATTAATAATAATAATATAACATATTATTATTAGTTACCTAGTTATATATCCTATATAGGTACATTTACATTTCTGTGTAAACTAGTTTAATAGTTCAATATTAGTAATGCTTACATTTACATTACAGTTTACAGTAAATTGATGTAGCTAGGTACATTAGTAAATAAGATATTATGACAAGATTTTCCTTAGTTAGGTATATATTTAGGTATACATTTTGATTTTAAATAAAATTGATGCTAAGTAGATCGATCGAACTACACCAAAATGATTGCACATATTTTATATGCATAAAAACCAGATTAAATAGTAATTGTAAATATAAATAACCGTAATGCACAGCATTGGAAACCAATTTCTGAAAACTAGATTTTTAAAAAGATCTAGAATAGATCTGATAAAACTAGAGTACTATTAGCGTAAATAAAAATTCCAAAATTAACGAGGTTTGCTTATTGACGAGCTGGACCAATGATGATGGTTAGAATGCGCTGAGTAAGGTCGTAAAATATCGGAAGCATCATTCTCCCCAACTGATTTAATCCTCCGAAGTCGGAAACACATAATAAGCGTTGCGATACCCAGTAGCACCAGGATAAGTGTACCAAAACCTACAATGACATTACCATATTTATAGGGTTATTATTTATAAATATAAATATATTTTTTAAATAGCAATAATTTTATAAAGATTAACCTATCATAGCAGTGAAGGCTCCTGTCTTTATGCAAACATTTTCATGATTATCCACATCATTTCTTGGTGCTCCAGCTTCGCCTTCGTCTTCTTTTAGAACTCTGAGGGCTTGGAACAAACTGACATTTTCAGATAATGTGGAATTTCTTTCAGACTCGATTGCCCCTCCGTCATTACCATCAACGGATCTTTTTTGAACATTTTTCACATTTCTCCAGTAGCATGGCTGACTCTGTGAAACAAAATGTAATTCAATAATTTTTGGTTCTATGTATTCGAGCAGATATCTTTAGGATATCATTATGTAAAAAAAATTAGACTTACTGGACATTGTCCATGGCACATTCTCACATCGCACTCAATGTACAAAGCTGGGGAGCCGGTAAACCTAAATGTCTTTAGATAGGCAAACACTTGTGTTTCATAGACATTTGTATGGGACCATGTACCGCGGAAAGGACTCATCAACTTGCTATCAACAGGGCAGCTGTAAAACAAAACGTTTAATTGACATAACGTCTTTAACATCTTTACTCGCTACAAACAAGAAGTATTTGACTCTCTCCACTTGAGTCTAATTGGAGAGCATTCAGTTTTACAGCATATTATTAGGGCTTATTATTGCCCAATGAAAAGTGAAGAAAACAAAAGCCAACAAACCCGTAATGGTCGATGAGTTGGATTTTCTTCGTGGCGCCGTTGTGGGCGTAGCAATCATTGACGACGATATCAAAACCGTCATACTGTGACCTCATGTAAATTAGCAGTGTCAACGGATCGCCAACTCTCACTGGACCACCAACTCTTGTTCCAGATGCTCCAAATCCATAGCGTACCTCCATGTAACATTCCGGAGGTGTCAGCGTAAACACAACTGGATTTCCTGTTGCAACTCTGTACACATAAAGAAGAATCATTCATGTTCATTCAGTATTCTGTATTATGTACCTAAAGAATTGTATCACGGTGCCCCAGGACAAGATTACATAATGTATGCTTTAACACTTTTAAGTTTTAGCCTACACCGGTAATATTATTCGAACAAATGAAATATTGTACTCTAGAACTTGAAAAGGCACTTGAACCGGTAGTCAATCAAGACTATCATCCGAAATCTCTAATGAGAGAAAACCCTCCCAAATATGTGTATGCAAATCTGCTTTTTGTTATCAGATAAATTAAAATTCGAGATTCTTAACATGTTTTTACAGTCCGAATAAGTAAAGGACTTA
>JABASI010006906.1:0-10353 GCA_019776505.1 Tomocerus nigrus
GGCAGTAATTCAAATCCAAAGGCATTAGACATGCACTCATCGGCCTAGGTAACACAAATGTAGAAATTTATGTTTGGAAATGGGTAAAATAGTACAAGACAAGAAAAGGAAGCTGAGCAGGACATTGGTTTAATGTTTTCCATTCTGATGATGTGCACATTGACTAACTAACTAACGGTAACCTTTGAATGGGGCAGTAGATTTAGATTGGTGTGAATGCAATGCGTTACAATTACAGGGCACTACAGAGATATTAATTTAAAAAAGTCGGCTAGTAAAAAATTGTTTCAGGAACCCAAAATAGTTCAGATGGGCCTCAAAAAGAGTTGGAAAAGTGAAATCAAGTGCGTTTTGCATTCAAAGAAAGGTAGACTTATATTACAAATACAAGGTGTCGGGGATTTGGGGCTAACGGTGGGAAGGTCTGCTTTAACGCTTACTGGTCGTGACCTCCCCTCATCATTGGGCAGTTATTTTTATTCAGAAATCGTGGTTCTCTTGTAATTTTGCGGAGATGTGGATGTGGAGCAACCAACAAAATTCCCTGACGAAGCAGTGAGAGAGAGAGAGAGAGAGAAGGCTCTGAAATGAATTTGTGGCTTTGTCTTAGATTGTCAGCTTATTGCATGCAAGTCGCCATTCGCCAACTGCGTCGCCTGATCTTGCTCATCATGCAAAATGCAATGCTCTACTGTGTCTATCTATGAAAGCCGCCCCGTCCTCTCGGCCAAGTCAAGTCAAGGCAGGGAGCCCAGCTCTGAGAAGCTACGAAGGCTGGGAAGGCTGCGTCTCAGTTACGCCATTCCTGCGACTCCTCCAAAATTCTAAATGCAATTTGCAGTTTCAGCAGTGGCCATTCAGTGAAAACGGCGTGCAAGCAATTATTAGAAGCGGTGATGCTACAGGGAGCTACGTTCAGAATGTCCCTCCTCTCTCACGTCCATTCCCAATTCTCGCAGCTTTGTCTCCTGTCACTGGCCACTCTTCTACCCTCTTTAAGCCAGAACATATTATATTTACATTTAGGGGACTTAAGGCTGCACGGATGATCAGTGGAAAAGAGGATGAGTTATGTAACTCATTCTCAGGGCAGCCAAAAGAAATATTTTAAACATGTAGCTAAACTAAAAAGTTAGTAGCGACGGAAAGGTACAGAGTTTTTGCTGCCAAAAGCCTCCGCAACCCCAAAGCCAATTTCAAATTGGAGTTTAATAAATAGTTTTTCCAAATTTAAACCTTTTAGACGACTCAATGTTTTATAAAGTTGAAAATGCTTTGAATGGTTTTCATTTTAATTTTCAAATGCTTTGTAATCGACTTCATGACTCAATTATAGACACTTCAAAAATGGTCAGATTAAAAAAAATAGTTTATTTATAATATTTAATCTTCACTGTTGATTTTTTAGTTTTGGTTTTAGGAGGCATTGTGTTCAAGTTCACAAAAGACGATAAATACTATTGCATACACTACTGTATATGCACTATATGTACCTATATACATTACAGCTAACCAATAGTATCTGACTGTCCTTCATGTTTCATGAAGGACGGGTCATTTTTGCCGGTCCATAAAAAGTATTTGCCGGTCCCACCCCATAAATCAGCCTGTCAAACATATTTCCCCAAAAAGAAACAGCTATACACAACAAACCTTAAGGCTGTCAGGATGCTACAGAGTTGACTTTGTCCCGTAATAATATAAAGTAAGGAAAGGACTTGCTCATATCTGATACAGAGTTTGACAATAAAAGCTTGAATTGCAATGAGGTGAAATGAAAAGGACTGTAATCTATTTATATGTCTAGCCCCAGAGCCCCTCCGTCACACATGCACCCTTAAGAAGCATGATTTGGCACAGCAGTTTCATTTCCTGTGTGTCGCGACATGATTGGCAAGGGTCAAGACAAAAATGCTGTGGAGATGGAGAATGGGGAGGAAAGGAAGTTAGTGAGCGCACCCTGTACACTGCCACGGATTGTGCAGCGTCTGCTAATAGTTGCAGTTGTTGAGCATAGCTTGAAAATATTTAGCTGCCAGTTGAGACATTCGAACAAGTCATGTCCCAAGTAGTCCCAATCCCAACTTCCCAACTATGCAAATGTTTTCTGCTGACCGTTGAAGGAGACAGTGCTAGTCAACGATTATTAAGTGCTGCAACGGTGCTTTATGCGAATGAACAATCTGTCCGTCTGTCCCTCTGACAGAAATTTCTGCTATGTGGAGCTCAGGAATAGAACGTTCTATCATTTTCTTTGAAACACTACTGGGGTCCCTGGAAATGTCAATGTTTCTTATTTCAGCAGGGCTACGGTTCTACCGATAGAATAGGGATGTCTGGACTTCGGGTCTTACCTAGTGCTAGCTAGTGCACAAACTTTTGGCTCCCTTCAAACTTTATGTACCACTGCACTGAGGTCAAGAGATTACTGATTGAAAGTTAGGTCACTATGTCAAGGTCAATGGGTTCATTCCGCTACTTTTTATATGCTTTGGTTTACAATGGTCTATTTTTATTTCTCTCGTACTATATGTTAACCGAAATGTGTCATTTAGATTCCATAATGCAACGATGAGTATTTATGTGCCTTTGTATTTTCGTCCCACTAGTCTCTGAATGTGTCCATGTCCTCCATTGCAAATCCGTTTCATGCAAAATTTTCTTCCGCCAGTGGTTGGTTAGATTAGTAGCAGTACTAGCGCTAGCCAGACCGAAGTAGAAAAAGTGATTAGCAATTTATTTTATACAAGTCAGCACTTTTGATCACCAAATATGCAATAACAAAAACGAGGTAGGTACCTAGGTACAGTACAGCCAGTACAGGTATAGTTAGAATTGTGTACAACGGACCGCCCACACAAGCCATGTTCTGTATATAATTTTATAGGTCTAACGTAGGGCCCTCCATTAAGTACTATACTTATAAAATTATACACAGAACAGAACATGGCTCTAATGGTCTGCCACTGTCTGCCACAACATGGCCACAACTAAGTGGGCAGAGATTACTGCTACTACTATAACTATAATATAACACATGGTGCCCATGTCAGCCTCATGACCAGCAATGTAAGCCCATTCTAGCCCATGCTCATTAATAATGTTTTGAACCGGTCCATAGGCGTCCAAATGAGCACTTCTTGCACATAGAAATGTTACATAAGCTACAAAGTTTTAATAAATGGAAGATAAATATAATAGTCATTCAAAGTGTGATACAAAAGTTGATTTTTTAAATTGACTAAACAAAAAAAGCAATTTTGAATTGCTCCATATCAGCGACTGATTACTGACATTAGAGACCTTGCTAGGAGGATGTTGAAAGAGAATGGCGTAGTAAAATTGAGCCCGAGCTAACTGTAGGGAGTGCCCAATGTTCAGTTTATTTACAACGCTGCTGGTGTTAATTCCCTACAAAATTTAAATGCTACTGCATGTCAGGTGAAAAAACATCCAATCAAGTCAGCACGGTATCAGCATACACCATTTGAGATGAGTGAGATGCTAGGCACTCAACTCGGTCGACTTGAACGCCAAGCATTCAGTTAATAAAGAATTCAACGGTGACATCATGAATGTCGTTTCCGAATTATTTTTGAATGATTTTTGGAAAGCATTCTCCGAAAAAGGTCTCTATTGCTTTAATAAACAATGTACTGATCCGTCCAACTCAAGATGTACCTCTGTCTGAGTGAGCTAAAAGCTCGCGCTTATCTCCAGCAATAAGCAACAAAAATATTCTTGTGACGATATTTATTTATCACAAGTGATTTTAACCATTTTACCATTGGGAAAAGTGGGAATCAAAAGGGCCAAGTGGATGGGAAAATGGGAAATGAAAATGGGTGGGAAAAGAAAGAAAATGGATGAAAACGTTTATAACAAATAATAAGTGCAACCAAAGTGTGTATTTAGGGGAATAGCGATCGTTCTTAGCACGCATCTGATCTTATTTTGGCTACTCTTTTCTGATTTCAGCTCCAGACTGCGGAGAAATGTTTGAAAATGGCAATTACCGGCGACGGAAAAGAATGAAAGCGAGACAGTTCCGGCCGACGCCATACTACAAAACGCATTTTACCGACCATTTCAATACTTTCTCAATGAATGTCAGAGGAAATCTTATGAACCCTGCCTACCCCGGGTAAGCACTAGTATACCTATACATTTAAAAGGTTTACTTATTTACATATGTATGCTATCTGCTATAATAGGTAGTATGGTATATATAATTGTACATGCATATGCATACGAACTCCCATCCCTATCATTTCCTCCCTAGTACTTCAAATCAATGTCAATAAATGTACAATCGACTCAGTCATTATCTAACTAATCACAAGTCAACAGAATAGCCACAAAATATTATCTTTATCAATTCTCTTAACAGGGCATTGATGGGTATTAATCTGTAGGCGTCGATGGAGAGTTGGAAATTGAGCCCCTCTTCTAAGACAAGATCCAGCGAAACTATTCTATTTCCATAAATAACATCAAAATCAGAACATGAAAAGTTTGTGGTTTAAACATTCAATAACGGCCACCAGTATAAAAGTGACTAAGTCGTATAGTCAACCAAAGTGACAGTAAATTGATTGGAGTGAGTAAGGAGTGCATGTCGCTGCAATGATGCAAAAGGGTTATTTAATAAACATAAAAGCCTACACCATTCCCAAATGCGTAACAATCATTAGCATTCCACTCATGTCATATGCTCTGATCTGAGACGACACGGACGGGTAGCAGTAGCACACACTTTTTACTATTTCCACTGGCTGTAGTAGAAAATTCGGATTTATTTTCTTGAGAGAAGTAACCGTTTTTTCCGTTTATGAAGTAGCCACCTACGCTAAGCAAGGCAGTCCAGTCCAGTTTTAAGTCAAGTCAAGTGTGGAGAGGAGCTCGTTCGGACGAAGGATGCACAATTTTTAGTTAGTTCGAAACCGGGTGCAAGAGCAGTAAATACTGTCAAGGTAGACGGTGGACAATGCAGGATGCGTGTGAGGCTGAGGGCAGGGCAAGGAATGGGAATGATTGGGTGGGAGCATGCATTGGAGCTTCGCTTAGAGTAAAATCCTTAAATTCGGTTGTGCACATTTCAGAGAGAGAGAGATGAGAGAGAGAGATGCGTAATAAAGGAATGCCAGGGAAGGTGTTGTGTTTGGTGGAGGCTGTGCATGTGAAGTGAAACTTGTGAAAGTGATGTGATTGGCGATGTGTGCGTGTGGACGTGGAGTGGAATGGATTGTGTGCTTGGAGCGCGACAAATTTGGCTGCAGAATTGTGCTATCCATTATGATGTCAGGCCGAGGCCCAGGAAGGAAGACAAGGCGAGTGGAGTGAGTGGATTGAGAGATGCCGGAGCGAGTGCTCGCTCGCATCCAACACGTTCGCTCTTCTCTCTCTGCGCCCGTGTTCCCCGGAATTCTCTTAAATGCGCTAATCCTAATTAATGAGGTAGTGAAGAATTGAAGACGGCTGAGAAATGAAGAATGGCTCCTTGTAGCTCTTTTAGCTAAGCCCCGTCGCACCGACTGACGGGCCCTGCAACCAGCCTCCACTCCGCTCACTCCGCTCCTCCGTAACTTTTCACTCTGCGAACAAAACACACCCGAGGGATGTGCATTCTCTTATACACACCATCGCATCCTCGCATCCTCATTCCTCACCAAACTCACCATCTACTACACATACTCACTGACATACCTACACAACAACGCTATTAACGATGCGCTTACCTATCATTTCTCTCTAATTTCTGTACTGCATTATTTCTGTGTGTGTGTGTGTACATGTGTGTACGTGTGTGTGTGTTTGAGTGGAGCAGGAGCTTAGTAGTGCATAGAGTAGTGTCGTGTCGCCATTCAACTCAACGCAACGACGAGACCTAATGAGAGTAGAGAGGTACAAATGGACTTGCACATTCCTTTCTTTCCCTTCGGGTTCAGCCACTACACATTTCTCGGTGATTTAATTGCTACTTTCTGCAACTCCTTCATCTCGCATAGCTGAAGTTGGCCATTTACTATCGACTAGAATAACAGCACACTTTGCGGCTCTGTTCACAAACAATGCCCATAGCTATTTATGCTCAATCAACACATTGCGTGCGTGGACAAGAACAATTGAGCAGCTAGCGCCTAGCAGAATTCTTCGACAACCCTGGCCTATTAAAGAGTTGCCTGGGCGCCCACGCGTGGCGACTGGCCTGCAGTGGATAACGGACAATTATTATTATAAACCTCTCTTGGAGTCAGTCAGTCACACAGCCACACGGATGATGGTGAAGCCCCGCCCTGCCTGGTACCCAAGGTCCTCGTGCTACCTCACTCGACCGACGCACAATGTATGTATATGTAGCACTATATTTTACAACAAGAACTGATAATTATTAAGTAGCGGTGCACCTATTTAAAAAACATGTTCTCATTGTCAGTTCTGTTTATGTTATTTTTAACTCGTAAAGTACAAGCTGATAAGGTACTTACATAAACGTATAGTCTAAACTTCACTAAAGAGAAATCGCCCGAGAGGCCTTAATTCTTCCAAAATCTCTCCAATCAGTGCAGTAGCCATCAATACCATAAGGCACACGGTTCCGGTACTTCTGAATTCTGTGTGAATGACCTACGTCCTCATTTTCGTCGGTGACAACGCTTTTTCTTTTTACGACTGCTTTAGTTTGCAACGTAACCGGATTCGATTATTTTAATGAACATTCTGTCATTTTTAACATGTTTTCACTGCATGGCTTACGAGGATAATAATAGTACCAGGCATGACGTAGAATTTTATCCTCTTTCATTGATGTTTACCTCGTTAAAATCGGAATATCTGTTCTAAAGTTATTGAGGGTCAAACACTCCAGGTTCAATTTTGCCCAGCCTGTACGTGTACATTGTGCATGGGTCGTGTGAGGTAGCACGGGGACATTCGGTACCAGGGCTTGTAGTTCTCTCTACAGCATACAGCCGTGTGTGTCCAGGACGGGATCTTGCTTAATGGCCAGTGACTCCTTAGTCCTTAGGCATGGCATAGCCAGCTATGTAAGTTATGCAAGTGGAGTGGAGAACCCGAGATACGATAGAGCACCTGCACGCTGCACGTCCTCTAATGTAACTAGTTGCCATAGAGCATCTCATTATTATAAGTTAGGTTAGGTTAAAATAATGAGATGCTCTGTGGTAACCGGTTACATTAGAGCACGTGCAGGTGCTCTATCGTAACTTAGATAAATAGTGGAGAGCGTGCAGGAAGTAGAGGCACGGCAGCCTTTTTGGTTGTTGTTGGTGAAGAAGAGTGAGGTCGGAGTTGGGAAGTGAGGGGGAGGAGAGGTAATTGAGCGTGAAAGGATGGGTAGCGCCTGTGGAGACAAAAAAGAGCAACTGTCACCCGAGAAGAAATAGAGGCTGACAGTTCTCTCTCCCTTGCCATCCACTCACCTCGTCACCTCTCACTCCCACGGGCCGGTCGCCACTTAGTGCCAGGGTCAGGGCGGCGACGGTAGTATTCGCGGCTGTGCACGTAGTCACTGGGAAAAGTTTAAGTTTTGCATCCCTGGATACACTTTTTGGACATGAAAGCTTTTATGAAAGCCTTAAATTTCACTTTGACGACTTTGACCAATAGCAGATAATGTTAGTCTCGCATTTCGTGATGTCATTCAGCAATTTCAGCCTGTCCCCTTCGCTTACTAGGCAAATACTTCTGTCCCTTTCGGTTCACAGTTCAAGGCTTCAAGAGTTGGCGAAACAAACGAACGATTTATTCAGAGTAACGTAACGTAGCTGCTCTGTATAGGAATGCCCCATCTGTCTGTCTGTCCGTTTGTATGTCCATGGGTCCAATAACTTTTTGAACGGGTTGTACATATGTAGTTCAAATTTTGGGTTTAGCATCTAGATGTCAATACTATGACCATTGAGTTCAAAAATGGGGTCACTGGGACAAGGTCAACTGGATCATCCTCAGATCATCGCATGAACAGTGTGATGTGATACACAGTTGAAATTTTGTATCCGCTCCACTACGGTAAAGACTAAAGACTAAACGTGAAAATGAAGTGAGTAGGTCAAGGTCAACTGGGTCATTTCGATATCGTCTGAACTAATCTGCACGTACTTACTACTAGACTAGTGTAGTTGTGTACACGTAGTACTACTAGTGTTTTGACTAATATCATGCACAGAACAACAACCCTTATTCCATTATTTCTTGTAGAATATCCAAAAATTCAGTTATTCAATGAATATCCAAACCCTGTTACCCGCTAATACCGCTAAATATTAACTAGATATCGTACTTTCTTGCCCGGGTATTGACGGTGTTACCTTCCCTTAATTCGGTACTAGGCAAATTGTCCTGTATGTATGTGATTTGCCTTAGACGTCGGCTACATTCCACTTAGGGCTGTTGGGCCATTTGAAATTAGACCTAGCAGGGTCTGTTTTGCGCTGGTCAGCAGTAAATGGGGTTAACAAAGCTAGAAAGCTACTCTGTATTATTATATCCGTTTTGTATGGTTGATTTATTTGTGATACCATGCAGTGTGCCCAGTAGTCACAGTACACACTGGTGACAACATTTGAGTACATACTAATTATTTTAGTGGACGCACACACTATCCAAATTACATATTAGAAAGACAATGCTTATCCTAGTAGCACGGGATTTGATATAACACAACATTTATAATTTTAATGGGAAGAGGCACTTGGAAATCTACATGGCGAGCAGAGTGATGACACTACTGTTGACTCGGTATCCGGAATTTTCGTATATATAGACAATTTACTCTGTAGGTAGGGAGCTCTCTATTACGCTGGATTCCGTTGTGTAAGTATATTGCTCACGGTTATTATATTAGTGTATACTAAAATAATAGTGGACTGTCTATGTGCCAATCAATCAAAAACATATTATAGTTCTATAAAATGACATTGATTTTTAAGCCCATTTTGGGAACAAACCAAACCATTGAATTTCATTGCAAACTCATTGTTAAATGGGAATAGCGATTTTGTGGAAGCTCTTCTCTGGTTGGATATTTCTTTTTACCCCAAAAACAAATGAAAAAGTTTGGAATGCATTAGCCTAACCCATTAAGGAGAATATGAAAGGGAAGGTACCCTCCTCAATAAAGTTGCTTCATGTCTTCGACTCCAAAGGTGACCTTTTCTAAGGCACGATCAAGAATTTGAAGAAAGTGTGAATCTCAATCAATTGAAGAGCTGTCGGCTATACATTCAGACAAGCAGACAGGAAAGGATCAAGCTTCCTTGATGTTGCTTATTAGGAAAAACATGAAAAAATGATAGTTTGTCCGGAGTCCGGCCGGAGCAGCTTGTTTGAAGCTGAGCTGAGGGATGACTGAGTAGGCTGAGTGAGATGAGAAATGTGTAGATGCAGAGCTGAGAGGCTGAGATGAGAAAAAGGGTTTTTGCGTGTCGTGTCATCCAGCCCCGGCCCCGCGCCGTCCCTGCAGATCTTAAGTAGACAGAGCGGAGTGGATGTCGTTGCGTTGGTGTGCTGGCTCTATGTTCGTACACATTGTCTGATTGTCCCCATGTTTATGTAGCACTTGTAGTGGCAGTGAAATTGTGAAATGTGTGAGTGTAGCAGGGCAGGGATGACTCGGATGATGTCGATGTCTGTAGTCTGTGTCCGCGTGTTGTGTGTGAGACTACTGAGACGAGAGAGCGAGAGAGAGAGAGAGAGATCGGAGCGAGGTACGACGGGTACGAGGTGTTGGTGTTATGTTGTCGTGTGATGGAGTGTTGTGGTGTGCAGAGTGTGAGGGAATTGCTGCCATGCATCATCCAGCGAAAGCAACAGTCGTCTTGTCAGCTTTATTTTTTTAGCTAATTGCCTACATGCTCCGAGATGTAGTTAAGTTAGTTAGCTCTGTAATGGACTGCTCACTTTACTTAGCGTCCTACTTAAGCCATTAGCTTCACCCCGCCAGCCCATCATTGCCATCCCGACACGACACGACACGACACACACACACACACACACACAACTCCTTACACTTATTGAGTCAGATTTAAAGTGAACCTGACGTCACCATATGCCCCGCCTTTCCCATAGTAGCATACGTGCAAGTGTCATTCTACAAAGTTGGCTACATGCACGTACGATCGGGTGGAAAAGGCGGAGCCTATGGGCATGTCATGTTCACTTTAAATCTGACTCAAGTGTACTTAGTATATAGTCCTTAGTTAGCACATCACATGACCACGCACGGCATGACGACGACGACGGCCCTCTCGGTTCACGGAGAACTCGAATATATGATTTCGTATATGGGGGTGTGGAGAGATCGTATCTGGAAATGGAGAAATCGTATTTGAG
>JABASI010006907.1:0-10353 GCA_019776505.1 Tomocerus nigrus
CCGGGTATTTTGTGGGCCAAATATTTGGACCGCTCAAATTGCATATGACTTGTCTTGGTAAACGGGTGGCTCAATAGATGGGAACTCCATGATATCTATTGGAATGAATTGGTGGGAGGAATGGAGATTTTAGTGTTGTATAGAAGACAGAATCAGAAAAACGATTTTGATCTCGATTCTTGTCATTCGCAGGTTCGGTATTAGATTTTTAGTTGCCTTTTTGCATACTTGGCTTAATTAGCTATCCATTTTTTCCAAATCCAACTTACGGTTCAAAATTAAATGATGCCTTTTATGATGAATGTATGATTGACGTTTCAATGATTGTCCTAGAAGGTGCATATAATATAGCACATACTGCACATCTAAAAGCTAGACAGACACCATCAATACGCTAGCTCAAGTGGCCTGATTTTCGCACTTTTGATTGGTATCATAGGTTTATTCTCTAAAAACTGTCTTTTTAACCTAAGCTTATTTTACAACTTCAAGAACGTATCTTCCGATTTACTGATTGTACAGATAATTCGGATACTTAATTATATCAAAATAATGTGCATAATATGCATATCATGGGAAATATGAGATTTGTGTATGTAGTAATTAAGCATGTATTGTCTGTGTATTCTTTAGCCTTACATTACTTACTTGTGTTCGTAGAGAACGCATTTTTTGTTAGAGTGACGAAAATCAACATGACATGATGAGATTTGCCTAATTGATTAGCCACTTTATTTTGCAAACATTCAAGAATTTACAATATAGTAAAAGAAGTTGTCACGAAAAGAGAGGACACGATATACAATCATAGTAGTACATACAATGTATAATTACAGCATTTGCTTCACTTAACTAATTTTCTAGGTAATTATTTACGGTAATTGAGAATCAAAAACTACAGCACTTACTACTAGCATTTAAATTTTATTCCACACACTTGTGTTTAATATATTCTGCCGTATAAGGGTTAGTAACTGCACTAAAGATAAATCATTGGGTATTTAAATGTAATACAATGCAGTAGTTGCATGTTTATACGGGTAATTAGTAATTAACTGTTAATGTATCAGTAAACATTTATAAAGGGTATATCAGCTATTAGGATTAGCGCATAGATTACACTAGGCCGCAGGGTTAGTATTCCACACAGTGCCTTTGTGGACCACAACTCAACATGTAAATGAAAGTAACATTATGTATACTATTTATTAGCTAACAATTAACAACTAGCTCGTACTAGTTCTATGTATAATGTACTGAATAAAATACAAATGGTAATAATGATACCGACAATATTAATTAATTATAGCATATGTATATATGCATATGCATATATCGTACATATCAACTATGGTATTACCATGTAATTAGGTGGGTTTTCACTTTTAAGATACTATTAGAAATTAAACGCACGCTTAGCACATTTATACATATTTATAATTGCAGTACAAGTTGCAAGATACAACTTGCATTTCTGCTTTTTATGTTGTTATCATATTGGGGCGTCTGTACTGTAGTAGATGTGTGTTTTGTACAGTTACCTACTTTAAACTAAAGACACATGTCATTTACTTTTCCTCCCCCAATTAGTTTCCGATAAAATCTTTAGTTCTTGCTGAAAGCAATGACTTTTAGATTTGCTAACAGTTACATTTACATCTGTCAAAGGTCATACACACAATTGGTGAATTTTGATTTCGACTACAGGGTCCCTCGTTTCTTTTCTCTCCTTTCTTCACTATNTCACTATAATATTATTTAGTAGAATATAACTCTTTTCGTTACTAATCAAAGCATAAGCCAATGTTTATTTATCTAAGTATACAACCATTTGTGTTGCTCATATTATATTTTTTGGGTCTAATTACTCAATTTTGCTCTTTTCAACTCACATACAAATACAATGCAGTTTATTCCTTAGGCATACTAAATAGTACATTACTATGTGTTGTATATTCATCGTTGTGTATTTGCTCTCCCAAACAAAGGGATTATTGTATTTTGCATGAAATACCGTTTTAATTATTCTCTCGTACTTTAGATTGCATCTCAAACCATGTGAGGGTATTACACAATCTGCATCAATTCGTAATCCATTCAAATCGTGCTAAACATATCTACCTACAGATAGGCATGGGGTATTAGTACGGTATTATTGAATTGGCAAGAATTGCTTTGCCGTTGTGTGACTCCTTCAACAGTGCCTGCATTGATAGCTTGTAGCAGTCGAGCGAGTGATGTATAGAGGCTTACTAATTTGGAAATCTATTATTGCATCATCGTACGTATGTAAATCTCATCTAAACTGACATTCACAATCGGATCTTAATCTTTCACATAATGCTACTAAACACGTCTCTATCTCTAAAATCAATACATTTAGATCGTTGTATTAAAAGGCATACTGTTTTACATTACGAATGCGGTTACAGGACAGGCTTACAAAAAGCTTCAACGTGATAGACATTGTTACAAGGAACAAGCAATTCGACGCATTTATTATATGTACTTATGACCTTCGATCGTTTCATTAAGATCCATTATAATAATATGCTTTAAGTTTTAGAGTAAAATGTAGCTGCCCCTACAAAGGCTTTCATCCAACGAGTAATTATGTTCTATTTAATTCTCGTGGAAAACGAATGTTTTTTTATATGTTAAAACTCTCACACAATTAATATACAGATAGTATGTTCAAATGTACACCATGAAAAAACTTTGCACAATAAGCTAATTGAAAGTATTTTGTCAGAATGTCGCATGACATTTAGTGATTCATTCATTAGTATTCGCCCACACACTTGTTACATATAAGATCTAGATCAACTAAAAGACAGTTATAGCTGTTGCCTGTGGTCCTTCTTAAAGAGAATCACATCATCCTTACTTAACATGATTTTAAATGCAGATTGTTTGTTCCCTTCTGTTTTCTGAACTGATGATATTATTAAAAGAGTGAGTGAGTGAAAAGATGAAGGACGAATCCGTTGAGCTGAATAGAATAACAGAGTTGTGCTTACGATTACTTTATTTTATTATAACCATTTCATGTAGTAGCTTACATTGATAATAATAATATTGTAGTTTAGTTATTACAGTACAGTACACAGCTACTTAAGCTAAGCTAATTAATTTATTTTACTTTCATTACATATAATTCAAATTCCTGTAAAGAGTCCGCTATAGTTTGAGTTGAGATAAAGCACTGCATCAGCATTGTATCAAAGTCAATGTAAAAATCTCGTAAAAAATTACATACAGCTAAACTAATATTTATTAGAATAGATGACAATTTTGCTTAGCTTGTCATAGAAATTTTTTCAAAAACTTACGAGTGAGTGAGTGAGCATTGATTGTAGTTAGATCGTTGTAGAAATGCCAATGTTTCGCAAAGTGAAAGAGAGAGAAAAATGTGAACACGACATAAAAAATTTCATGAGTTGACAGTAAGTACTTACCAATAGTTGATATTGTGTTGATTGAGCGAATTTGGAAGCATTACATTTTTGTGAGTCAACTGGTCCACAAAATGCAACCACCTACACTACTAGCTAGACATAAATCAAATATTTCTGCGCAGCAAAATGTTTAAAAAATAATGTCAGACACGCCAATTCTCACACATACATAGCAACTTGAAAACATTACAAAACTATAATATGATACCATTACTTAATGAAAGTTTCTGGTAAAAGTACCACAATATTATTGTATCCTTATCATAGTAAACATAATAATAAATTCGTAGTTTATTCTACTAATAGCCTCACAGCTACTTAATTAAAGTGTTTATAGTAAATCATGAATACAATCAGCAAGGAAATTCTTCGTTTATCGAAATAGATCAATTTGCTCTCCAGTTAGTAGAAAAATTTAGTTCAGTCGAACATGGAAGAAATATCCTCAGCTTTCTAGAGAAGCTATAGATCGATAGACTATCATCACAAAAACTACTGCACAATTACTTAGCTAAACTGTACTTTATATTATTACTTATTACTTATATACCACAAAGAATCCAATCAAACAGATCATAGACATGGATGGCAAGAGAAAAAACAAATAACAACTTGGAATTGAACAGCTAGATGCAGGCAGACTTATTACAACGATATCTCTACTCGTCTACTTAATCTAGCAATAATGTAGTAGTACTTAAGTATAATATAGTTCATACATATACTGCTTAATACACACAATACAATAAATTCAAATCTAGACAAAGTTCATTATAATCGTACTCGCGCACGACTGCTTACAGTACGATAACATACATTATTACACATCAGATTCACATTGATTCAGAGCTACTTCAACAAAGTCACTCTTGCACTATATGTACTGTACTTCAAGTTTAACTGTCGCACTTTACTTTTGTAATTCATTTCATACAATGCCGAATTAAGATTTTGTGGGTGGTGGTGGTTATTTGATAATGGCTATTTATTTTTTAGGATTTCGGTGGGATAGCTTAGTCAGCGGTTGCGACCTCCTTTGTTGGTGGAATAGCATCCTGCAAAAATACAATACATTCCCCAATGAGTAAACATAACTAACACAAACAAACACTTACTTTAATCATTATAAAAGCCCATAACTCCATGTAATGTATACTGTTGCAGTTTCCCTTGTTTACTATTGCTTTTCTATCCTGAACTGAACTCAAAATGTGCAAAGCATCTCACAGCGACTAGACAGTCACCTTCATCATTTTACTTTCAATTAGCTAAGTGTTCATAAAACACCTTTAGTTTCAGCTAGCTTTGATTAGAAAAGTTAGCGAAACAATAAAAATTGCATGACACAAAATTCGCCAAATTACTGCACATTCAGGATAAGCAATTTAAACAGAGGACATTATTTTGAGGGTGTGACAGAAAAAATATCTTACAATGCCATTGGTTTCAGAAGAGTGAACCTCGGAAATTTCGTTCGTTTCGATGGTGGTAGTGGTGGTAAGGGTTTCGCTGATTTTCTCAATAATATTGCCCTTAACCTGAAACAATAGAAAACACATTCGTTAAATTAATTGCACAATTATTTCAGTTAAAGACGGATTATAATTTTCAATTTCATTTTATGAGCATCGTATTTTTTTCCCATTTAGCAGTCTGGTCATTTACTATGTCTAAGTCTACTCTACAGTCTACGGCAATTCAGATAACGGATATCATCCTCCTACATGACAAAATCCAAAGGATATACAGTACAAATATTATTACATAGAAGTGTACAGACCTTGACATTGATTATGAACTATCTGTATAGCACGAAAGTGTATGTATAATCCTATTATTGCTTATAATATTATTATCTTCTATCTAACTAACTCTACCTAATCCAATCCAGAGTAAATAGAAAAGGCAATCTTTGTAGCTTGAGAGCAAGTACATCATCCCATTATTCCAATTCAATTTAGTTCACAGTCTCTTCTTGCCAGACAATAAAACTTCCAATTACTTTTCTCGTCTCTTCTCGATGCATCTCTTTTTTCTCTCGCAGAGTGAACTGATTAGATTACGCCCGTGCTTGAGTCAAAGTGCTGATGATTGTTTACCTACACGCAATTTCTACATTAACGACTTCATGGACTTCTACTGATACTAGCTCTGTATCAACATTCTGAAGATATAATAAAGATTCTCCCTCAAATATTCTACATCCACTTGTGCTATTTACCTTCCTAAGTATTTCGTAACTACATAAGTATCGTCTCTTGTCCATACAAGGTAAATAAAGTGGGCCAGAAAAACAAGTGATCCACGTGCACAAACTACAAGGAACCTATAATAATAATAGGTTTCCTATGCTTAGCTAATAACTACAAGGCAAGTATGCGTATAAGATTATTTAATTCTCATCATACACACTTGTAGTCTCATCTCAACAACGAACTCAAGTGCAGGCATATTACACCTCTTCAAACAACAAGTGCCAAGTTATCCAATGGCGATTATCATCATTTAATATACACAACAATGCCTACTCATATGAATCAAATCAAAACCATATAAAATACAAACATGCTACACACACGAAGGAAACAAATTAGAAAACGCACCTCCATTTTCTTCATTGAGTTCGTCAATTCTGAAACGATGTCGTTCTCCGTGCTCTCCTCTTTCTTTTCCTCAACCTATAGTTCACAAACGAGAAAAAAACCACAACATTCATCAATTAATCATACGATTGACTGAACATCTGTATACTATACATCTATCATATCATATCATAATCCTAATCCTAATATTCATAACCATAGGCAGAGAGGTAGGACATTGCGTCCCATTAACTGCTGCATCAATCACACCCGTAATTTTATAACCACCACATTAACATACATAAATGTATCTTTAAACATATTGTGTCTTCTCATTGCATGCATAGATAGCTAGTAGGCATTCCTACATGTACATAATATACAATCTATTGATGATGACTACTTTTGACTATTATAGCCCTTGTACCTTATTCAGAGGCACAGGAGTCGTGCATACTAAAAACAAGCACAATCAGACAAGAATCACAATTACAAATTGCGATTCAAATCAATGGAATGCGAATACAAAATTACTTTATGCCTACGTGAGACATGAGAGCATAATATTATGATGACGAACATTTGCCGTTCCTTAAGTTCTCTCTTAACCCACTTGGCCTAACCTCGTAATTTGTATTCAGAGGCACCTTCCATTTGTTAAAATACTTCCTAACATTTGCGTCTCAGAAATTTATTACGTTGCATTCTTACTTGAGTACATAAAGAAATAATGCGTTGACTAATGTAATGATTGAAGAATGTGTAGAAAAATTCTCATTAAAAATCTAACTTCTCATTGAAAAATAATATAACTATATGATTTGGTTTCGTGGAAAATGGAATTATTTTAAGACATTTCAAATGAGAATTCGTACCTCTGGAATTGGAGATGCAGGTTTTTCAGGTTCGACAACAGGCGTTTCAGGTGTTTTAGGGGGCACAATTTCGACTTCCTCAGATACTTTTTCAGGCTCAGCAGCCTTCTCCTCTTCCTTGGCTGGTTCTTCGGCCTTTACCTCATCGGTCTTAGGTTCTTCTGCCTTAGCTTCCTCGGTTTTAGTTTCGGCTTCAACTTGTACTTCTTCGACAACGGACTTTTCAGATTCCTCCTTGTTCTCTTCCTTTTTCTGCAAGTAATTAAAAGAAGATAAAATTAGCTCAAGTCACACACACTCAAGTCTTTCCGCTTAATTTTATATTATATTGATCTCTGCATCAAGACATTTCCTCACCCTGCTCCATTGAATACAAACACAACAGGGCAAATTCTACTTTCCTATCTGTGACTAACACAATTTACACTCTCATTTCCATTCCATTAGAACAGTCACTCATCAATTCCAGCTCATCATTCATTATCATCTCTCTATATCGCAATCACAGGAGGAGACAATAAGTTCCCCTTCCTTCCAAATAACATCTACCGTCAGCTCAGTGAGCCAGAGACGAGATATTTGATCAGCTCCAACCAGCACAAAGCATTAATTTAAACTCGTAGTGTAGTGTTTGGCCCCGATGCTCTGGAGTAACACTTTATACCGCAGAGACGTTAGATGACAACAATGCAGAAATTCTTAACACTCTACTACTACTCCATATAGGATGGCTTCTACTTTCTACCTACGCAACATAACGCTACATATAATCCTCCTTAGATTGAATACCCAAATCCAATTCATTACAAATGACATTTCATTGATCTTATTCCGTTCCTAGCAATCTCTCTCTGTTCAGCAGACACCGAGTCGGCTGTCTGCAAGTTAAATAATGTATTAGCGACAAACGAGAGACAGGCATATTTCCATACGCTTATTCTATAGTACAGACACAGAGTACAGTATTCTGTTAGTCTCCGATTATTGTGAAAGCTTTGAACGTATAAACGAAAAGCTTATTTGATATTCAAACGGAAACACATGTACATGAACAGCTAAATTCTTTACGCATTTAAGTGTTAGCCAAGCTATTACAGAATCATGTTCAACTTGTAGGATGTGTCGAGGAAAATTGCTGTACAGTAGCTAAGTACTCGGTTTGTATGACGAGAGAGGCGAGAGGGGAAAAAGGAACGACAACGACACGTAGCAAAAAACTGTACACAAATCTAGCTTAATGTAATCACATCACATCAACATCAACTGAATGCTATGTAACAAATAAACTAGGAACAAGACGCCATAGAACAACGAAACAACTAACTACCTCTAAAACGCTATACTAACAATTGCTTTTATTAACATTTCATCTGCATGCCTTGAGTAATGGCTCCATTCAATACATTAATTGTGGCAACGATGATGGAGGTACTAGACTTAGGCAACAGCTAATTCAACTTAACCCATCTAAACCAACTAGCCAATTTTAACATTTAAACTCGAGCAACAAACAAAAACACATTCTCCCATACATATCTCTCTAATCTGTCTAAAGTACAAGGTACACATGCATACATGTTACACGTATACATGCACACTACATAAATATCCCATTTGATCTCCATCTTATAAGTGTACATATATATAAATCCATAGCGAGAGAAGAAAAGCTTGTTGTGCATCTTTTCTGCTCGCTGCTCTCTCACAAAAGCAAAACACACATAAGTCAAATCAAGTTCAACAATTTCCCTTTTATTTCAACACACACAAGTAAGGAAACCATGTCTTGTCTATGTAAAATCTACATAGATACATATTATATGCATCTCTTCCCTCATTCTTTCTTTGAATTGCCAATAAAGCCTTGCTTCCAACTAAAAGCCATAGAAGATAGATAGAGAGAGAGACCATTTACTTAGAATGTAATATTATCCCACTTATCTCTAATCTGTATTGACTTTAGTTTAGAAGACTTAAGAGAAAAGCTGAAGGAAAAAAAGGCAAGAGATGCACTCTTAGATAGTGTAGACACAACCGAGCAAATCAAAAGAGAAAGGAATGGAATTAGAATACAATACAATATAAAACCGGACAGGACAAAGCGTTTACTTCCATCCAATGCATTTTCTGTGTAACTATAAACTACACAAACGTCCAAACATCTCTCGCCCCACAACCAACTTACCAACCTAACCAAATATCCACTTCCACAAAGATAGATGAGAAAGAGAGAGAGAATCGAGGCGAATATTCAGTTCACTCAGCCAACTGAGATTCGGATCCGGCATTATATTACATTTTCCATTACATTACATTGGAGCATGGAGTAGAAGAGAGTAGCAGCAGAGCAGTTAGTAGTAGTCGTCGTCGACTACATCAACCAAAAAGCTACCCCGTGCGTATTCCATATATTTGAAACAAGTACAGAAGCAAAATGGACTAGAAGTATCAGAAGAGCTTGGAGAATGAGTCATGATATCAAAAACGTTGTTATATAACTCTCTTATTATAGATACAGGGATGAACCAGCAAAAGCAATGCATCTATCTATCTATAGTCCTTTCGTCTACTTTTATAAATTACACACACTCATTTATATCCCTATATACCTTATCAACTGAGAGTATAAGAAGAAGTAGTAGCAACATATATAAAGTTACGCACTTATTATAGAATAGGGTTTTGTCTGACTCGGGTTAACTGAGAGAGAGAGAGAGAGAAGAGAGACAGAGGGTACATATTGAGCTACTGCCTACTAATGGCATACCAGACTCCCTATAACATAACATAACTATAGAATGAGAAGTAGGGGGATGCAATGCAATGTCTGTCTGTAACGCAAAATAAAGGCATTCGGAACGTAGTGTGTGTGTACTGTACGTACGTAGAAGAAAACTAAGGGCCAAGTGTTGAATAAAACGTATAGGAAACCCCAACCAAGTCTAACAAACGAACGAATCTCCTCTAATATCTACTTGGTTCGTATCTATTCTGCCTGTGCTGAAGTCTGAACCACTCTCTTCTATATTCTCTCACTACTACGAACGAAAAACGAAGGAAGGCAGCCAACAACGAACGAAACGGGAGAGAACGACATGACAAAAGGAAGGCAAAAGAAAGACCAAGTTTTTATCGAAGGGGTGGAAAGTAGACTGAACGCAGTGACTCGTAGTCGACTAGGCAGGCAGGCAAGGCAGGGCAAAAGACGAGGGAACACAAAACTTGCACAAGTACACACACACAGTACACACAGAGACAGAGTCGACTAGAAGAGCAAACGAACATCAGAGTCTGAGTTCTTGGTCGAGTTGGAGTCTCTACCGACGGAAGAACATAACATGATCGCATGGCAATGGCATGGCATCAAATCCTCTGCCTCTCTGCCCAACAACATGGCTTGCCTTTGCCTATTCCTTCACTTAGTTCACTTTACATTGA
>JABASI010006908.1:0-10352 GCA_019776505.1 Tomocerus nigrus
GGTGTAGAGATAAGAATGAATTACACGTCTTATCCTCGTATCTTTAAAAATTACAACTGCCATACTATATACAAAAATGCCAGGATATTATGTAGGTGTGGTGGTGGGTATAGAGTCTTTGTCATAAATTGGCCACCACCGTATAGCAATTATTTCTAGCTCTTTGATAGTTGTAGATTAAAATGGACACGTATAATCCTAGTCGGTGATATTAGCCACGATGTCAGTAATATTAATATTTTAGTTTAGACTTTAGACCACAATTACTAATCCATTTTTACGAATAACGTTGAACCAGTCACAGCTGCTGAATTAGTTGCCATTTCACATTCAAAGCTTTCAGTAGAGGTCCATTGTATAGAGTAATAAAATGTCGTCCGATCAATTTGACACCAGGAAAGATTCTCCAGATTCTGCAAGCACTCCTGAAAATGACGAAAATCCAATAGCTAACGAGGAGACTAATCTCATGCGTAATAATAAATATTATATCCATATCAGTTGTATTTGTACTGTGCGTCAACGAAATATTGTCGAAACAGTCAAATGTTTGCAATTTCTGTGTACACAAATAGATTATTAAATATGCATTTTTTAAATATCGATCTAAAGTTTTCTCTTGTTTGTTTGCAGCTGATGAAGGAAGGACATACAATTTTGGGAACTGGTTCAAAATAGCGGGGCTAGCACATTTTATTGGACTAGTGGGCCTCGTCGTTTGCATAGTTGTCTTTCTGAAAGCAAGAGATGTACCGGACAGTGTAAGTTGTCTTTTATTGATTCAAGTCTATTATCCTCGTTTCCATAATTTCTTGGAAATAATGCAATTAAATTCACAAGCTTAAGTTTTTCAACGGATAGATGCAGATTCCTTGCATGTTTATTTTAGTCAGTATTTATGAAATGATCTCGGATATAATTATCAGAGTTGTGACTTAGTAATTGCCAGAGATTGAATTTCTATACGCTGTACAAACAGAGTGCTCTTTATTTCCTTCAATAAAAAGGAAATAAAGAATTATTTGAAATTAGAGTACCTAGTTTGTACTTTGAGTAAGATGTGATAAGTCGAAATGTAATATTTGGATAAAATTGAGGTCTTTAATTAAGTCTGAGGTGGTATTTTGAGTATGTTACGGTATACAAATATTTTTACGCGCTTAAGTCTAGCAGATTTATGTATAAATATGGAAGGAGCGTTTTCAGCTATATCTTTGTGAGCACCTCCCTTCGTACCTTCTGTTTGCATGAGTAGCAATTAAAACGTTTTTGATAAGAAGGTTGTCGGTTTTTAATGAGTGAGTTATAAATATTTCCCCTATAGTATTTTTCAGTTTTGTGTTTTTACAGTTATTAGTATTTCAGTTGTGCTTGTAATAATGAGTTTCTAATCCTTCTTCGCTCATTTTCTCTCCTATCCAGTCGACAAAAGCGGGAATATTTACATAAACTCCGGGAGTTCCTTTTTCCCCACATCCAATACCCCATGCAACGATTCCGTATTGAACATAATAGGGTGAATTTGGCAACTGGCAAACCAATGGAGAGCCTCCATCTCCCTAGCATTTCAATTACAAATATTAGGTCGTTAAATTATCCTATTTAAGAATATTTATTAGTAGTTACTAAAACAAGTAATTAGTCATTACTAGCATTACCCTACAAGTGTCCTTTCCTGGCTGACCCCCTGCACAAACAAAGGATGAATGTAGTTTAAAGTAAGGACCGAGTCTAGTCTTTCTTAAGGACGCTTGGCAGTTATCTCTGGGAACGATAGGTAGTTCTACTCTCTTCAGAATCACTTGATAACGTCCTTCTTGTCCTAAAGCGGTTAATAGATTAATAGAGATAATTAATGCAAAAGACCTGCATGTAAATTGAATGTGTCTAATTGCTTTGGCTACTTACCAAATGTGTCTTTTCCCCATCCTGACGCGTAGCAGTTCTGGCCGTCAAAATTGACATTCTTTGGAGGCAAGCAAATGGTGTCAATGTTTGGAGCAAGTTTTACTGGCTCATCTAGGAAAAGCAGCGCTACATCGTTATATAGTGCTCCAGCATAATATCTCTCATGAACAACGACCTGAGGAATAATTATCAAAATTAGGATATCACCACTACACTTGACGTAGAATATTCTGTATTTCTACTTTTGGCTTATGTAGAATTTTAATAATTCAACCAAAATATTACAATAGAAAAGTGCTACAGGGCATTAAGTAGAATGCTTTCCTACCATCTAAATGTATCGATACTTTAAGTTGTAGCTAATGAGTTGTAAAAATGGCACCTTTTTAATGTAACGGTCAACATGAGGGTATAGTTCGTCTGAAGTTTGAGTGTCCCACTCTCCCATTCTCGTCTTCAGCTCAGAGGCTTTCTTTCTGCAATTTCATTAACACTTATAGCTTCTAGGTTATTGTGCAAATAAAATAATGTAATTTGCAAATGGGATGGATATAATCTTTGTGTCATTTGTAGATATATGTCATCAGTGAAGTGTACAGATCATACGAGTCTATATAGTTGTCCCTAGCCAAATAGAAGTCATGGACAGAAGAAATAAAAATGACAAAATAGATTTTAAAGAATGTTACTTTCCAAATTTCCGAAAGGGGTTCCATTTGATTTAGGACAATTATGTAGACTCCGTACAAGATAATTTACCCGAAAACACAATGAGCAGAGGTGAGGACTACAGAAGGGGCAATCAGTGAGCCACCACAGACGAAAACATTAAGAGGTGGTTTTGCTTCTTGTTTTTCTTGCTTAACAATGGCGACCATCCAAGGAAATTCTCCGAACTGTGATTCGCCATCCGATTCCCCTGTGATTCGAAATCCAACTCCGCCAACATTTCGTTTGCCACAAAACGAATGTTCAAAAACTGGGGCAATGGGCTCTGGGTTAGGCGGTTTCATTTTCTAAGTGAAATTGGGAACAGTATATTATAACTATAGAACAATCAAAATAGCTTAATATGATAGCTCATTCTTTTGAGGTTTCATAATAGATATGATGAATAGATTTATCGAAAGCACTTTGCACCATAACAATTCAGAGTTCACTTTCACAAGTACCTGACAACAAATGTCGAAGTAATGGGGGCATGGCGATTCTTTGGTGGTTCCTAGCCGGATGTCTATGAGTCCAGCGACGGAGCCATCTTCGATGACAGTTCCATTGACGATATCACATAGAAAGTACTTGACACATTCACAGGGACTTGTTTCATGCAGTACATCTTTGCCAGGATCGATTTCCCGGTCATTATTTTCAAAACTTGCACTAGGATTTTCGGAACTTTGGTCGATTTTTATTCCTCCCCCTTTTGTCTCTACTGGTATTTTAGCTTCACTGCTGCCCCGATTTGGGGGATTGGCTCCAGAGGCCTCCGCATCTGTTCCTTTATTCTCACTTAAGAAGCTATTGATGATATCTTCGTCTGTCTCTTCTTCCTCGTCTGCATGAACTCTGTTTATATGAACAGTCGACACCGTCAGGAAAAGGAGCAGAAGTAAATTCTGAAATATTTTAGTAAATTTAAGAGAGGAGGTCTAATTCAAAATAATTCTTCGTTTGTAATAATTGAACCGATTTTTAATGTATTATTTATATATGCTACACAATGCATATCTGCAATCTTGTTTCTTGCAATGAGATGCAATGCTCTTAAGAATCACTTCATGAACTATTTTAATCATATCTCAAAGAGCAATTACTTAGTTATATGAAAGAATTTAATAGGATTATTTGTGATAGTGTCAATACAAAATAAAATAACCAAAAAAAATTGTCGCACTCACCAATTTAGTAGGCATGGCTAAAATCTGAAATATCTGATTTGCTATCAAAGGCAAATGCGTATAACGAGGAGTACGAGCCAGCTACTACAGCGAGTATAAAATGTTGGGCTTTTAATGTGACTTGTAAGTTACACGTAAATAGTCATACTGAACTACTTAACTGAACCAAAGAATAAGCTAAATAAAACGAAGTAATAAATAATGATTAATATCCAGTCTCCCTCCTATCCAGAAATGAAATACAATAAAGCCACCTACGCAAAGGACAATTAATTATAAAACAGTCACCAGTCTCAACGGAAAAACCTACAGAATTTTTATTTGTATTCCTAATATTTTGCGGCGAGTCCAAGAACAACTGCCGTCTCAGAGTCCTTGTTATTATTCATAAAGCACACGCATAAAGCAAGTGTCGAACATCCTTATCCAATAATACAGACATGTATAGGTAATATTATAAAATGCTGTACTTGCTATATCCTATACGTAGTACATCGTACATGCATAGAATGATGCATAATTGTTGGGTGCATACCAAGTAAGCTATTTAGAATACAAGGAATCGTCTTCAGAAAAAGTTGTGCTCTTTGGTAATACGAAATTATGATTACAATTACTGCTCTATGTATGATGATACTCTTATAAACAGGTATGGTAGTGACGCAGACATACGGTATACCTGTTCATTTAAAAACCAGATAGAATATTTACATGTATTACTTATACCCTCAGTCTAAGACTTTAAAATACACAAGAGATCGCATGGGAAAAGAAAACTATAATAATAAGAGTAACGAACAACACAATATCGCTTTAATACAGAAATACTTGTCTATGATAATATTATTTTACATGGACTAACCCCACTTGACCGTCTTCTGTTTACTTGAGTCCAAATCAAGCTCACATTTCCCTTGAAAAAGAGATTTACCATTCTGCTTGTGTTTTTGCCAAATCCATTGTAACGTACGTAAGGTAAAGAAAATTTACATAGCCAGTTACTATTCATTTTTTACCTTAAAAGTTGGTGCGTACTATGTAAAATGTCTATTCAGCAATGGTAAAGCAGTTGAAAATCTACAAACTTTAGTTATTATACATTTGCATATTATGTTAGCCTTGGTCGAGGCAGGTAAGCTTTGTTATTTCTGCGAGTATGTACATATTATTGTTTTTGTGATGTCTTCTTCATCATTATTTCCCCTGCGATGCATTATTAACTTACAAATATACAAAAGCCACCTTTATTTGATTCTTATTCTTAATCATAATAGTAATATAGTATATGCTCTGTATAGTCAAGTTCCAATAGTTTGATGAACAACATTTCAACTCTCAAGTATGACATTAAATAAAATATAAGGATTTGTATATACTTAATACGTATTGTATAAATATAAATAATTGCTATAAAGTTATGATGAACACTTCCGTCATGTCATTTACAAAGTAATATATCGCGAGGGAGATCAAAGAGTATTATTGGACTACTAAATCCTTTGTAATTACCTTTTTTGGCCCATTTTTCTACTGCACCTTATACCTACCTACTTAAAAATAGTTTTTCAATCTAAACTCAATCTGTAAAAATGAAAACTCTCAGTTCAGCCGAGTTTTTAGCTAACTTGGCATTTCCATGAAAAGGGACTTCAAGCAAGTGAAATCAAATAACAGAATTTGGGGTATTGCGATACCGACGCGTTACTTACTGTATGATGGTTCATGCTTCTTATGTATTAGTATTACCTACATTCTATAGTAACTATAGCTATCGCCACTTCTGTTGATGCTACTACTTACTAACTTACGTACGACGTACTACGACTACGACTTAAATGATATTGAAGGAATTCACTACAATTGCAATGTCAATGTCTACTTCATTTTAATTAATGTCAAAATAAGTGGATTACTGCAAAATAGAATGAGTACTCGGGATATATGCACACGTTCCAGTATGGATTAAAATACGCAGATCATTCCGTGCTTATAAATCCCAAATAACTACTTGAATATTAACTAAGTAAATATACTTTTCCGACAGATTTCATTGCGTAGAATCTGAAAAAAATTATTATAATGGACATTTTCCGTGCGAGCAGGTTTAGGATTGCTTTTGAGTGGAAGTATTTTAAAAAATTTGGTTGTAAATTATATATTTTTTGAAACAACCAACTTTCGCTGCTTAGAATATTTTTTTTTCGGATTGTACACATTAAAATCTATCAGAAGAGTATAACATTATTAGCTAATATTCAAATGTTTATTTGTGGTTTATAAGCACAGAATGATTTTCGTGTTTTAATCCATACTGGGACGTTTGCATAGCATCCCGAGTTTTCATACAAACGCTAACATATACAATGATTTCCAGGAAAGAAGGAATTTCTTGTGCTATGAGTATAAATTAAATGCCGAGATTGGATTTTCCATGTCTACTGCTTCTCTTTTAGTCTATGTAGTTAATCGTTCATGCTATAAACTGGAAGAAATTAAACAATAATGGTAAGATGGTAACACCATCATTGTATAATATGAAGTAGAAATCATAGTATGCAGAGGTTGGTTGATATAGTATATGAATACATAATACCTACATAGATGTGCACAGTGCACTGAGTGCACTACGACGGTATTAGAGAATGAAAATGGTACAATTAATTTGCTATGTAAATATATAACACCTATAATTACTATTACAGTTAAGTGTTTTTTTTTATTGCAGTACTCGATAGTATTAGATGCTGGATCAACGCACACGGACATAGTTTCTTACTCCTGGCCTGGGTCAAAGATTAATTGTACAGGAAAAGTAACGCAACTTAATAGTTGTACCATTGATGGTAAGTAACACAGCATTACAAAACGTTGACCTATTCCTAGACGTTTTTGTTATCAGGTTTAAATTAATGTATCAAGTTAATAAGAGATGAACGATTTTGCAAATTAATGCAGGTGGAATCGCTCTAGTAAACCCGGAAAATGTAACAAATTATTTGGACACCTGCTTTGGGAAAGCAGTAAAGACGATTCCATCGAAATTCCAAAGTCAATCTCAAATTTTCTTTGGAGCTACTGCTGGGTTGAGAGTATTAAAGTAAGTAAAAGTTTATTTTCTGCTGCCATACCCTCACGAAATACAGAATACGCTCACGAAATTTAAAAAAAAAGTTTTGATGAAATAATAAACTACAACATTGATATTTAACTGTGGGCGAATGGGGTATAATGTTGTAAGAAATTGCGATAAATGATAGCTATATTGTTTTTGCGGATGGACCACATATAGTAGTAAAGGTTAAAAAAAATACTCTCTGTAAATCCCTGTAAAATAAATGCATGTAGCAGTTTATAAGTATTCTGGGATAACAAAACAACCTCAATTCTGCTACAATTCCAATAGTATAGCAGAACATGATTATTAATTATAATACAGTTTTCATGCAACATAACATATCGGCATGTGTATTTAGTGAAACAAGACCAAAGGAAGTGGCAAAAATAATGGAAGAAGTTAAAAAATATTTCAAGAAATCTGGATTGGGCTATCGCGAAGAGAATGTGCAAATCATAACGGGGAGTGTTGAAGGACTGTCCGGATGGATAACTGGAAACTATCTAAAAGAGACTCTGTTACCAAACGTTACTCAGAATCAGACCAATGTGAGCCTAAATCTAAATTATTAAATTCTGCTGACAAATAAAATAATTCTTTATCATTTTGAAAATTTTGACTTGTCTTTTATACACCAAATGTTGCTTGAGAGAACTGAATTTAAGCACTTTCTGGTGTAGCTAATAAATTTAAAAAATCCTGAACGATCGAATTTTTAACCTTTAATTGCTACACCAGAAAATGATTAAACTAAATTCTTTCAATTCTCTATCCTGTTAAAAATTTGTTTCTTTTCAGCCGAAAAAAATTCAGAGTTGGGGCTCATTGGATCTTGGAGGAGCTTCGACGCAAATTTCTTTTGAAGTAAATGAAGGCGCACTAAATAAAATTAATAACTCTCTCGTTGTTTCAGTAGAGTTGTTCGGATATAAACACAACGTATACAGCCAAAGTTTTCTTTGCTACGGAGTCGTGCAGGCTATGAATCGTTATCGTGCCAAACTAACATTGGTAAATATTGATCACCCTAAATTTACAGTATTAAATACTGAAAAGACGGATTACATTTTTTTAATTTTAATGTGTCCAGGAGGCTGCGAAAGGAGAAAACAACATTGACAGCCCATGTGAGCCAAAAGGTTACAATATTACTGTAGCATCGGACCAAATTTTTGGAACTCTTTGTTTTCCCTACAAGTTTTCGGGTGCACAGCACGTACGTGGTGTATCTCAATGAAATGTTGCATTTTCTTTGCATTTGTATTTTTTTGTATCAAACTCCATATCTAATTTTAATGTCGGATGTAATTATAGAGCTATACGTTCAAGGGTTCGGGTGATTATGAAAAATGCAAGAATCATACGACTACCATTCTAAGTGTCAAGTTTTGTCTTCTGTATGATATAAAAGATAATTGCATTGACGTGTCAGGGCTCTCGGATAACTTTGCGGATCAAAATTTCATTGTAAGTAAACAAAATGCTATCAAAATTGCGAAATTGATCAACGTTAACGCTGTATAGCTCAATTCGAGATTTATGTCGTTTAAAAAATAGGCACATTCGGCATTCGGTTATATCGTTGAAGACTTGGACCTCCCTGTGAACTGTTCTCAACCAAATTACGTCAAAAAGGTCAAAAGATACTGCAGTAAATCGTTAGAAGATTTGGAAGGAAGGACTCGCTCAAGATCCATGGAAGGTGAGAAAGAAAAATTATTTGGATAATTGTATTCAATAAAACCATTAATAATTACTCCTGATGGTGATATTCACACAGGCATACCAATAAGAGTCTGGGAAACTTTATGTTTCAATGCTGTCTACTCGTACACTCTACTGACCGATGTTTACAACTTCACTCAAAATGAATGGTCAAATATTTTGTTTCAAAATGAGGTAAAACATGTCAGAAAATATTCAGAAATTTTAACCATGATTCATAATTATCAGAGATATACTTTATCTATAATCTTGTCTTGATCTATAATTTTATATAATTTAGATCAATGGGTCGTCATTAGGATGGTCTTTGGGGTACATGGTGAATGCAACGGAGAATATCTCATCAGGAGATCCTATTCCGCAACTGAATGTTACAGCATTTTCATGTCTCATGGTTCTCTTCTCAGCTTTTGTTTTAATCAGCATCGGAATTGTTGTGCATGCAATAAGGATTCGAAAGTCAGCTACTTACGAAAGGTTTCAAAATAATTCATAGAACATATATTATAATATCAATTTATTTCATTCACAGTCATAATTCTTCACGATGCCAGCAGAGCTCAGTCTAGCAGCTCACACTTCATACGCACAATATTTGCATTTAAAGTCAGTAGTTAGTAGTAGATCTGTAGTAAAATAATCTGTAGGAAATATTCGCTGGTATTTAGTATTAACATTGAATCATGGGAAGGTGCTTAACGTATGTGATAAATGTAAACTTAAAATTTGTAAGGTGTAGAAATGTAGGTTATAGTCACGTAGATTTAATTAGCACTCAAATTAAAAAAGTGCATCTTTGCAAAATAAAAAGTGATTTACTGCGTCAGTGATATATTTACACCAGCGAGTCCCAAGGAAAAAAGCTTTATTCTTTATCTTTATCATGAAAATTTACATCAAATAAAATAAATATGTACAAATGTTAAAAAGTATTACTCTTTATTTGTTGTCATTTGAATCTCGATGAAGTATTGGTAAAATAAAAACTATTGTGTTGTTGATGAATGCATCTATAATTTATTTACTATCGATTATAGCGAACTATGAAACTCATTGCAAGTGTCTGTGGATACCTCTTTTTTTTAGCACGTTAGGTCCTAGCTAACTAATGACAATTAGGCTGTCTTTAAAATAATATGACAAAATGAAGGGTATAATTACATTACACTTTGGTGTTTACGACTAAAACATAGGTATTCAAAATAAGTACATTTTGTTTTTATAATAGAGCCGTTATAAAAAAGATGGATCAAAAACTGACAAGATTCGTAGACAATTATGTTCCAGGTCGCCAGAGATCTCGTCCAATATAATAATCAATATTATATCAACCAACTAAATACCAAGTCTGATGGTTTCAAGAGAATTACAACGCTTGAAACTCGAATTTAACCAATATTTTTTAACAGCCATGAAACTCTGTACCTATTTCAATTATCTTTCCTAGAAATGTACAAATAAAATGTGATTTTAACCAGTTGGTACTTAATTCAATACTTTGACGGCGCAAACCTAATTTTTAAATGGGCATCGTAGAAGTGGATGCATTATATATTTTATTTAGTTCAAATTAATCATCAAAAAACTGGAATGTTTTAGTAACATGATTTACGTAGCACAGCGCAGGTGACATGAGAAAGTTTTAATTAGATAGCTAATTTAGTAGAACGGCTTTACATCTGAATTTTCATTTTTAGCTAATGCAA
>JABASI010006909.1:0-10352 GCA_019776505.1 Tomocerus nigrus
TGAAACATTTTGTGATTTCATATTAAGCTTTATTATCGAAGCAATGGAAACCATAATCCCTAAGTAATTTGTAATTCAAAATTCTTATATTATGTCATGCAGTAATTTAAATAAGTAGTAATGGCTAACAGTTTCAAATATTAATTTAGATATTCGTCATTAGTATTCCAGAATTTCAAATTCCAATTCTGACTCTCATTTTTTAATTAAGTAGCGCTACTGTTATAATATTATTGTTCATGATGTAGTGGTACAGAGCAATCGGAAGGAAAATTCTGTTTATCATGTTCAATCGTCCTTTTCAAAATTATATTTTTGAATCTCAGGGTACTTCAACCCAGCATCGTTGAGAACGGTTACCACCCAAGCATCTTTAGGAAGCTTTCCGGATCTGCGTTCAGAAAAAATAGGTATAACATAAATATCTATAGGTACCTAGGTACCTAGTTGATATTGTAAAAAATGGCAACTTTCTCCAAAATACACACAGTCTTTATTTATCAACTACATAATTATTTATTTAATTGGTAAATACAATTCATAATTTAATTGGAAAACTGTATCTATAGACTAAATAATAACCCATAATAAAAATTAAGAGCAAAGGTAAGTAAAAAAATAAATAAATACTTCAGAAGCTTCACTGCAGCAGCAACATTGGCCCCGGAGGTGTATCCCAAATAGAGTCCCTCTTTAGATCCCAGAAGTCTCTTATACTGGACAGCCTCTTGGTCGGAAACTGTCAACGGTTCATCCAGAGTGTCAAATTTAAACAATCTGGGCACAGCTCCATATCCAGAGCCTTGGAGTAGATGCAAAGGTTTGGTGACCGGGTTTCCTCGAATCACTTCAGCCCCTTCGGGCTCTACAGCGTAGCATTTAATATTTTCATTTTTGGATTTTAGAAACCTGGAGACGCCCATGAAAGTTCCAGCCGTTCCCACAGTGGCCAGAAAGGCATCGACCTTCCCTCCCGTCTGTCTCCAGATCTCGGGGCCAGTATTTTCAAAATGGGCATCGCTGTTGTTGTCGTTGTTGAACTGATCCACGTAGTAAGCTCCCGTTTCCTTCACCAATTCCAATCCCCGCGTCTCAGCAGCAGTCACGTCCGCCAAAGTAACATTCCCGGGTGTGCCTTCCACTTGGTCGATGAGCACGACGTTTGCACCCAATGCCCGCATCATTGTGGCTCTTTGAGGACTGTTTCCTATGGACATGGACACAGTGAGAGGATGTCCTAGGACGGCACACACCATCGCAAGACCGCATCCTTGATTCCCACTAGTCACCTCCAGAACTTTGCCCTCGGGACTTAATTTTCCCGTTTTTATCGCCGTCTGGATCATGTGCAACGAAGACCTGTCCTTAATTGAAGCTCCCGGGTTCATGAACTCACATTTGGCCAAAATTCTTCCTGGACCTGGCCAAATCCTGTCCAAAGCCACCAAAGGAGTATTTCCAACTAGCTCCAAAGCACTCGCTTTGATATCCACACCTTCACCCGACATTTTATGGTTAGAGAGCGAGTTGTTTCAAAATTTCACTTTAGTTCTATCTAAACTCAAAAAGTAAATGTAAGAAATATTAATTAAAAGATCTTAAAATATTTAAATATATTAAAAGTTGATTGATAATAATTAATTATCCTTTGATTTTTGTTATTCTACTTACATTTATATCTTGAATGTACTTACACGCTGCAACGCGATTGTGATAAGTACGCACTTGAGTATGAGAGTCGGGAGTTATAATTTATGTGTGGATTGCTGACAGAATATTTTATATGCACAAAGATAAGAGGACTTCACTGCAACCGGTCAGGGCTAGGATTATCCACGAAATGAATGCAAACGACGACTAGGTGCTACTGCCATGCACTTTTCATCCAGTCTTTTCATCCACGATTCTTCTTTTTTAAAGGCTTGTCTGTGCGTACATTTATATATATATTTTATATAGACAATATACAGTTTTATGCAGCTATATAATATAACGTAACGATGTATTATGTCTTTAGAAGGAATCGGCAGCAATACACAATAATACACAGACGATCAAGTAAAATGACCTTCAACATCCTAACCTCTCTGAATGAAGTAAAAAACTAGGTATTTGCTATGTGTATATAATCATTGGAGAGTAAATGCTTTTACAGGTTCATCTTCAAACTCATGTTCAGAGATTGCATTATTATAAAAGTACACCTAATATTCGACCCATGCTAATTCAATTGAATATCATGAAAGATCGGGTAAATAAATACTACGAACATAATTCAACAAAAGTTATTTTAAGCACAAATTACTATTTAATTATTTTCAACTATAGGGGCTGGGGACTTTATTGTTAAGCAAAATAGAAAATACAACACATGTAACAATATTTAAAACGATCTATTCGGAAGTTTTGTCCTTGCTGGATGGGTAGGCAGCCTATTAATTTATATTCATGTCATGGATCTCCACTTTTACAAGTCATACAATGCACCAACTACTATACACATACTTAGGTATGGACAAAGGGCGACGTGCATGTATACTGTATACCTAATGATACTAATGAAAGAGTTTAAAATTGACACTAAATACTAAGATGCAGTTATTTGAATTATTTCATTGTATTTCTAAGGCGAGAAAAAGCCTTTTAGAGTCCTTAAATATTGGGTGCTTATAAAATTTTGCATGTGGAGTGCCAATCACTTACACTGCATAGAATACTAATACCTGCATTCCATATTTTAATATGTATCCACATTCTTGTTATTGTTTCTTAGATAATAAAAATGCTGTAAAATATGTGGATTTAATACCACTACTGCGGTGCGGTCTGAAGAAAGAATGGTAAAAGAAACAATAACTGAAATACGCATTTCTTGATCGCTATATAGGGAGAAACAACGATAATAATTTGATTACACTTATATACATATCATATTATTGTTAGGCGCACTAATATTTTTAATAATATTATATCGTGGAAATTATTTGCATTTTCCTTTTTGAGTTGAGTACGAGTTGGCATGGGTAAAATTAAAAATAGAATTTGTTTTATAGGCCCTTATTTAGAACGTGAGTGAGAGTGTCAATCCGCGAAGTTCTTTCTTAGACCCATTCAAACGTCATCTCTGTCAATATGTCTTATTTTCATGGTAAGTATGTAAGTGTAGAAGGAGGATGAATGCTTACATGTTACATCTATTTCTGATGTGGATAGGAGTTTATATTAATATAAATTATACTGAACAGTTCTAAGTTGCAGTATAAGTGCATTTTGATAAGTAGATTAGATAGATAAAGATAATAGTAACTATATACTACATGCTTCGCTATATTGATTGACTATATTAATAAGCTGGAAAATCATTGTGTTTTTTTTAAACAGCCATATACAAATATGTATGTATATAGGTATATCATTTCGTATTTCATATATTATTATCCATAGAACATCGTTTGGTTTTAAATAGTATTCACTGGTTTTCCAAGTCTGTAGACACAATGACACAACGTTATCAACGGCATTGGCGTGAAATGCTATTAGCATGGTGTTCAGTGTTGTACTGTTTTTAGTGATTCACATTAGGAAAAAATGTCGCCAATATTGCACATACAGATAAATACGCTTAGATAATGTTGCATAATATTATTTAGGTACGTTACTATATAGTAGGTATAGGTACACTCATCATTGGCATAAATAATATTACAAGCGAAAATATTTATGTCCGCATAATATTATAATAATTCAGGACTATATTATATGTGGTCTCGTCTATAGTATAGTCTACCAACTTACCGACACAAATAAACAATTTTGAACTAAAGCATATAAAATTTACCGGAATGTAAGAATAAAATTGACCAATGACCTTCACCTGTAGTCAACTAATTTCCATTTGTAATTTCCTTTTAATCTCAGTGGTATGCAAAATCTTACGAAGAAAGTATGTTTATTTGATTTGAACAAAAAAATGTGTCAGCGAGGACTCAACACAACACAACCTAAGAAAAACTTGCAGAGCACTGCTTACGACCTCACGTTACTTATACATGCACAATAATTATGCTTTTACACTGCGGTATTGCCACTGCATTGTATTAAAGATGAAATTATGAAAAATTTGCCCCTTGGCGAATAAGAAGGTTTGCAATAAAGAAAACATAAAATTCCCATTTCCAGAGACCCAAAGTGTTTAAAACAAATTTTCCGTTACTTTCATTCATATAACAATTTGTTGTCGACAGATGGACAGATATTTTACTACGTCACAACTTTTTAAGCTGGAGAGTGCTATGCATTGTTCAAGCCCGAAAGCGAGAGTTCCTCCTTTTTGCATGACTTGTAGTTCTCGAGTATTAGCATCACGCAATCACAGCGTACTTAAGACATTCAGCAGGCTCGTTTCGAAAAATGTGATAATTATTATGCTAATAAACCAGGAGGAGACCACCTTTACTATAATGCCATGCTGGTACGACGCTTTACGATAGGCTGATGCTAGATGAAACTGCAGTGCAGATATTAATGGCAGATTTAATTTAAACCTAATAGGCAAGCCCAGGTAGGTCGCGATCCGAAGCAAATACTTTTTGTACGTGGCCCCTGAGTATCAAAGGGCACTCCATCAGGCCACCGAGGCCTTAGAAACTCTTACATAACAATATAGATAAAACTGTGTTCTCATATTTAATTCCGTGTGGTAGGTTTCCAAAATCTGTTTTGTTTAAAAAAGGTGCTACTTTGCAAAAAATAGAAATATTTTTGCAAACATTAATTATAAAACAGGATCCGGTTCGTCGAAAAGCATACACAAGATAAGGTGCGTAATGGTCTTACAATAATACCCAATGAAAACTGACCTTATAGTAAGCACAGTACGATTCAATTACGGTTTGCTCGAGAAATTCCGTAGGGAAACTAATATCTACTTAGTCAGATATGCCAAGGTGACAATGTTGGCCTGAAAACCAAAACAAACATTTATTTCCGGAATGTTGCAGAAACATAAAAGAGGAAAAATTGGTATGGGTTTTATCCACTGCGAGTACGAGCTAGACTGGGATAAATCATAATTCTCCGTCAGAATCTTGAGGAAAACAGAAGCGGTAAGCAAAAGAAATCATGGTCATGTCATATCACTGGAAGGACTTCAGGAACAACATTCCTTTGCAAAATTGTCTATTCCCTGAGAATTCGAATACAATAAGATATAGTTCTATGAGTTCTTGATATACTTATTATGTCACTTTCATTTCGACACTGTTTTGTAATGTTAGACATTTAGTATAGTAGCAAGTAGTTATTCTTGGGTACCTGAAATTGTTGATATAATAATATTTCTGTAAAGAGAATGTTTTAGCAAGCGTTTGAGCGTGGTAGAAGCAATGAGGCAATCATTTTCAAAACATTTTACAACTCCACGCGAATTCTTGCACTTGATTTTCCTATTTAAAACATCATACTATTTTTGTGTCACTCCATTTTCCATTTCAAAGGAAAAGGATGGAAAGTACAGCGTATATACGAATAGAATTCAACAGGTAATAATATTAATTCTACTAATTAAAATGCAAAATCTTCTATATTTGACCACCACATTATATTTACATACACAAAGGGTGAGCCACCTAGATTTTATAACAATTAAAAGTGTTCAAATTATTTTATGATTACATAGTTATGTTATTATGAGTACAAGTATAGCTATACGCACTGTAATACGATATGTAATTTATCTTATCATACTATTAATTCGTGGGGAATTTATACGACACTTCACTGCAGGCGGCGCATATATTTACTCGGTCGACACTCTGACTACATACGGTAGTAAATCTCATTTGCAAAATAAGTAAGTGTCCCTAGTGTAAAATTATTAAAGAAAGTATAAAGCTTCTAGTAATTGATTGTCATGCTGAACGCTATGCCTTTTCCCGCAAACGTGGTAAATAGTTTTGCGATGCGGCGGAGTTTACCACTTTTCCGAGGCTATACCTGAATTAGGCCAATATTTCCTGTCATACACTTTCAGAAGTGTAAAAACGTCGTTACTATTCTGTCAGGTAGACGTGTATATAAGTAAGTAATTAATTTTTTATCCTTCCTTTAATGTTCTCTGGAAATGAATTCAACAAATAATATTATGTTAATGGACATCTTATACATAACTTTTTGTGAAGTATTATATTATTGGACGTAGGTAGCTTTACTACACATGCTGTTAATAGACTTTAAGATTAAACAAAATATACTACCTACTAAATAGGTACCTATTTATGTGTGTCTCCATGTGAAATATGAAGCTGAGGAATTGCGTCATCAAGTTCATTCTTGGAACTTACTTGATTTACATCTATGAAAAGCATATAAGTAGGAAATAATCAAATGCAGGTAGGTATATTATAGGTCTCTGAATCTCAACAAATTTAAATGTAGATCTCCCAAGATATTCAACAAACATTAAGTAAAATATAATCTATTTAACCGGACAATAAGTAACCGGTTTCTTGGTAGGTATACGGTGTATACCTACTAATGTTTCTAAAGAAAAGATTGTCTTTGGGGCAGTCTAAAATGCTGTTAGCATTGTTAGGTAAGGTAAGTACGTATATTTACAAAATTGAAATATAACCAATATGACCTTGGAGAAGCTATCTGGCAGTATGCGATCAAGCGTTAGTAAAAACTGGAAATGATAATTTTCCGCGCTTACATTCTCCTTATTAATCGGCAGCTCTGAACAAAAGCCAATCTACTTACATAATAGCCGAAGACATGAATTTTCAACTTGATAATTCCCACTTTTGCAGACATCCGACATTTACAGTCACTCGACATTTGCAGTAACCCTACGTTTTAGTCTTAAAAACCAAATCGAACATAATTTTTGTCCAGATTCAGAATGCCGCAGAAACGGGAAAATCTTGACTGCGTTTTAGCTCACCTAAAGGGAGCTTATAGTAACCCTACGTTTTAGTCTTAAAAACCAAATCGAACATAATTTTTGTCCACATTCAGAATGCCGCAGAAACGGGAAAATCTTGACTGCGTTTTAGCTCACCTAAAGGGAGCTTATAGAATCACACATCACATCTGTCTGTCTGTCTGTAACTTGCGAATGCATGGGAAGGACTTCGGGACAATAAACGTCTATTCTCTGCAGAGTTCGAACAAAAAATTGATAAGTTATCTAGATCGCTTGAGTTTGAATGCTTTTGTTAGGTAGTTGCATTCGTAGCAGGTGTAGTAGTACTCAGTTGCAATTCTTAGTTATCTGAAATTGTTTCAATATTTTTATAAAGAGAACCTTTACTAATCGTTTTATATAACGTGGTAGAAACAATGAAGAAATTTTTTCGCTCAATTTCGAAAAAATGTGCAACTTCACAAGAATTCTTGCACTTTATTTTCCTATTTAAATTATCCTACTACTTTTGTGTCACTCCGTTTTCTATTTCAAAGGGGAAGGATGGCAAATTCAAACTTCATACAAATAAAATTCAGAAGGTAATATATTTATTCTACTAATTAAAATGCGTACAGTGTCTATTTTGAAAAACTTGAAGCATTATTATCTACAACTGCTTACCTATATATTTCCAAAATTATTTCTTGATTTCATGATTATATATAGTTTAGACGAGGATATTTTATTGTTATCATCAATTATATATCTATTAGCTCAATTTTCGACGCTAAGTTTTGTTTACAAAATCGTACCTGTATTAACTAACAAGTTTTTAAATGTTTGAACACCATTAATTTGCAAAATTAAATGAAAGCATTCGACGGTACCTATATGTACAAATATAGTGTAAGGTCATCAGGGGTACCAGGGGTAACAGAAAGAATACATAGACTTTTGGAAACTGTTACCTCAAAAAATAGACTCCAACTCGACTTAGATCAAAGTGGTTGCTATCGTTGAAAATCGGAGATTCCAACTAAAAGATTAATGAATGTAGGTACCTACTAAAGATAAAACAATACTTATTTAGGCATATTAAACAAAGGAAACTACAAAACTTGAGATTTGTTTCTTAAAATTATGTTCTAACCCGTGTACATAAAAAGAGATGATATACTAACAGAATGTCTCTAATTAAATGTTTTATGACTACATTTTTGACTTTGTACTTTAATTATTTATGATATTTTATCATATCAAGTGTAATTTATTATTCTTTAACTTTATGATAATTTTAGGTGTTAGCAATTGTTCTTCACGGGTTGGTTATAGTCCAAAGCATTTGTAACTTAATAGCTAAGCTGAAGCCTGTAGGAAGTGTTACAAAAGACCCTTCGTCTCTATTTGAGCAAATTACGGTTATTTTCCATACAATCTACCCATTGGTTTGCTTTTACGTTTTTTGGTTTAACAATAAACCATTGAAAAAGTTCCTGGAGGCTTCTCAAAAAGATTCAGATGCAAATGGACTTAAAATTGAAAAGGTGAAAACTTTATTTATTGATGCCTCTAAACACTATACTCCATTTATCTGTGTTATAAGTGCATATGCATATTATATAATGTCAAATCGGCATGACACCTTAATCATAATTTGTAAGTGAAACTAGAATCCTACTAATTTGTATGTGTTCGATTTTGGTCTTCTAGTCGATTACAGTTCTCTCTGTGCTTGTGACGCTTCTTTGGCTAATTCATCAGTTTGATCTTATCATTTACGCACGCTATAGAGGAGGCTTTCAAAATTGGGTGATAAGATCGGATCTGAATTATTTTGTCGGTGCAGATGTTGCAACATTGCAATATTCAGATTTGTCACTTGAATCGAAAATACTAAGAGTATTTTACCATTTAATTGAATATTACAAATATTTGGTGAGATGCATAATGACCTTGACTATTCTAATGTCGGCCATCGTCTTCAATGACATTGCGAAAAAATTCTCCCAATTTATTGAAAGAACNCAAATATTTGGTGAGATGCATAATGACCTTGACTATTCTAATGTCGGCCATCGTCTTCAATGACATTGCGAAAAAATTCTCCCAATTTATTGAAAGAACTGAACATGTGTCACAGGTATATACCATTATTTTTTAATATTAAGTACTTTAAAAACAATTATTTTATAAAAATTATTTCTGGAAATAATTTTGTAGATTTATTGGAACTATCGTCGAGCACTTCTGCTGGTGAAACACATAAATGCCTTCATTACTCCTCTACTTGTCACTTTCGTGGCTCTTTCCTTTTGTGAGCACATCCATCACTCCTTTGAAGTTGTGATAATTGGAGGAAAAATTTATTGGAACTACCGCCGTGCACTTCTGCTGGTGAAACACATAAATGCCTTCATTACTCCTCTACTTGTCACTTTTGTGGCTCTTTCCTTTTGTGAGCACATCCATCACTCCTTTGAAGTTGTGATAATTGGAGGAAAAAGTTACCCATTAATTAGCAAACTTCACTACACAGTATCCTTCGCACAAGTATTTATAGTTATTTTAGTTTGCGCTGAAGGACATCGTAAGGTAAGGATAGCAATTTAACAAAATTAAATTTTTCTTAATAATTTGTTATTATTACAGCATCATTACTTTAAAATTTGATTACTATTATTTATCTTTGTCATTTCGATGAGTTCATTCGTTTGAACAGCCGAGTCGCATTTTAACACTGTACTGTTTTTATTTATACACGCAGATGAATTCCTTGACTGATTGGTTAACGGACTTTAGAATGAATGAGTTATCCGATACAGAAAATGTTCGAAATGCAGAAGAAATTAAAGCAGATCAAAAGATTGTGGACATTTTAAAATGGGAATCTATCACTAATTCAATTGGAATTGGTTTTAACTCTTTGCTGACTATAACTTATAGTTTTCTATTTACGGTAAATTTTTTAAGATTTTTTGTCTCCTAGCTAAGTTTACCAAGATGATTTCATTATATCTTATGGTCTACTGCACATAGCTTCACCTTTGAATTTTTTTCTGTATCTGTCTGTATATAGTTCATGGGGGTGTTTGCAACTTATGCAGTTATCATGCTGCAGTTCCACAGTGAACATTTAAAGAATGATAGTACAGATAGTCCGGTAATGATGCCACCCGTAAATCTTGGACAGCAAAATCCAATGATCTTCCCAGGACAACTGTCGACTTCCACTTCAGCTTATGGCATTATTCCGCCCGATGATCAAGAAAGATCCCATGCATCTCTGCCGGCGTATGGCTTTATTCCTGAAACGCCCGCTGATCAAGATAAGTCCCATGCATCTCTACCGGCGTTTGGCTTTATTCCTGAAACGCCAGAAGATCAAGAAAAGTCCCATGCATCGCTACCGGCGTATGGCTTTATTCCTGAAACGCCCGCTGATCAA
>JABASI010006910.1:0-10350 GCA_019776505.1 Tomocerus nigrus
CGTTAAAACTGGTAAATATCTGAATATCTTTATTAAAAAGTAGAGATAAGGGATGTTTGTGCATGGATTTAGCATTTTTATACAGCGAGTCGAACGAAATGTATCAAGGTCAACCCATTTGTACATGAATATGTAGTACACAAATATTCTGCAGTACCGTCTTTGTTCACATTAGATTTGATAGGATCTATGTACATTTAAATAAGTCTATATACATACAAATAGCTACTAGTAGTTAGATAGAACAGAGCTGGCTGCGCGGTACATTACATACCTACTATATTAGTAACTGACAGGCAGAGAATATATTGAAACGATAAAATAAAACTAGTTTCTCAACCCCAGTCCTTTTTACATTGTATTGAACAACTGTTTTATTTAACTCGTAAAATATTTTCAGTTCCTACTTGACCAAACAACTTCCCAGTTCAAATATCTGTACATTAACATTTTTTCGAGTCGAATTTATTTATATGAGATCACGGACTACTTAATGCACAACAAGACAAGTGTGAGCCTTCAGTCTGTCTCTCTCTCTCTCTCCTTCTAACTTTCCTCCTGCATTGTTGGTCCTCGACAAACATAATATTCTCCCATTTTCTCTGCTCCTGCACTCAATCCCATTGATTTGCTGTTACAGGCATTTAATATGCAAAGTTAGGATTCGCATGATCAATATGTTATTTATTAAGACGTGATCCCAACCCACAAGCAATTAGAATACAAATACACAAATGAATAATGCACTGCCCTCGCAGTAATTTAGCCACGAAACGCAGTCATGGAATGGGAATTACAAGATATGACTGCATATCTCCTCTGTGTAAAAATCTGATTCATCGATTAAAAATCCTAACTGCATACCATACCACCACACTACTACTCTCTGCAGAATTTAACATTCGTACTCTACGGAATGTTCTTTAGAGAGCAAAAAGAATTTTTCAGAGAAAGTCGTAGTCGTTTTTGCATTCACCGCCAGTTATAGCAAAAAGGTTCGGCATTATTTTACTGTCGACTCACTGCATGGTAGTAAATACTTTTTTGATGATAACTAAATTAACTATTAATATGCCATCATGACTTTCTTCCTTTAATTTCAAGGCTATAAGAAGGAATACGCAGACGTGCAAGTAATTTGGTAGTTTGACTTGACATTCAGTGAACTTGCATTAAAATGTGGATTTACTTACTTAGCTAAAGAACCAACAAGTGCATTTCCTTCTGAGCATCTTCTTCTTCTTTCTGATTAACTCACAATCAAATCACGTACTCTTAAACTTTCGTTTGTCATGATATATTAATATACCTACTTGAATTTGACTGGACTAGACATGACATAAATACCTGCAGCTATAATATATCGTCCTACAATGTGCATAAGGCTATGAAGATCATGCACTGACTCAGACTACTAGACATTCTAAATAGTTCACAACTTTTTTCGACCAAGTTACGCTACAACTAATCAGTTCCCATGCACCTCATGCATATGCACATTTGAGGACCTTACAACTTTGCATATAAAGAATTATTTTCCTCTACAGTTAAATTAATCGACACGTTTGTAGCACTTTGACCGTGCCAAGCCCTTGACTCATTTGCATTGTAAATACGAAAGACAGACACGCACGAATGTCATTGCTGTCTCTATAAGTATACTGAATGATGTTCTTGCGCTGTGTGGGATGCACATTCACACTTTGAGATCCACTACAAATCCTCACACAACAATAGTCACATACTCTCCTACTAAATATCTACTCTCAGTAGTTGTCTATCCACAATCCTATGACTTGTTGTAGCTATAGACTGCTCATGTTTTTGCGGTGTGGGAATTAACTGATTGCACTCATGATGACCAGAGATCAATTTCAACCGCAAAAACAAAAACAACATTGACAGAATGAGAATGAACGGATTTGTGTATGCAGACATAATTATTGCAACAACTGACTGTGACTACAATGTAAAATGTGCTTGAACCTGTCTAATACGATTATTATATTCAAAATTTAAAACTTGAAAATGTATAATTAAGCATTAATAATAACATTTCTATAGACATATTGACTTATTTAATAAAACAGTAATTTTAACCAAGCTATATGTTGATTATCGTATGCAAACTCTGTTTTTAAACTTACTGCACAACTAAAATATTTTACGAATGCAAAAACGGTTTTTTACATGCTGTGTAAAGTACGTACTTATGTATCGACTCAATCTGTCTACAAACTAACATAAATGTGTCATTTTTAATTACTTTGTAGTATCCACATTTTTGCATAAGAGTGATAGACTTAATAGATCCAGTATCCAGATTTCCGTATACTAACGCTCTGTCATCCTGGGAAATGCGCCTTTAAAATCCAGAAGATTTGCATTCGTACTTCTATATTTGGAAATGGTATAGCACAATCAATTTCACGTTCTCTGAAACAAATCACTTACGACAGAAACTTTAATTGAAGTGTATGCAAATGGGACTCCTCTTGCGAAGCAATTTTGCTGTTCTGATATAAAATCTGTTTTTCGAATCGGAAACAAAGGGTTTCATATTACATGATGTAGAAAGGTGTATAGCTTCAATTAATTTTCTAGGATCACACCGGGATTTGAGTTATTGTGTTTAGCACTGTAGCAGTCACTCATAATAACTCTTATATAACAAAACGTCAAACGCCAACGTAAGCCAACCAACTTATATAATCAAAAAGATTCTAGGATAAAATTTCAGTTCTGTATAAAGTTGGAATTTATTTTGTTCTCTCAGTAGTCAGTGTAACAAAGCAAGCAGTAATTAATTATGTAACTAATTAGTGTTGCAGATAAGATTTTGATCAGAAAGCAAAATAACGATTCTTTGTCTTCTGTCATGTTAGAGCAAGATTTATTGTCTGAGAACACCTACATAACTAACAACTTTGAATTTAATTAAATAATGATCAATGAGGAGAAGACATCCCAATTACATTACTCTGCTGCTGTGTGTGACGGCTTTTAAAAGCTAATAAACACTTTAGTTACGTCAGAATTCAATTGAAAGATAATAACCAGATTGTAAAGTCTATACCTATAGAAAATTTAAATGAGTGATTTGAAGCTCATAATAAAGGTAATAAATCTTAGATTGACAGAAAAAAGAGGTGTTTGCTTAGAGACTTGTACCCCTGCACTTATGTAGTTATGTAGGCATTTAAAACTGTGTTCCTCTTTTTATTTATTGGAATCACATTCCGGTTTCAACTGCATTGCTAATGCGCTTGAAACCTAATTAATTTAAATTCATTTGCCATTTACTACACTTAAGAAAATAACTGTGCAGCATTTTTCAGAGCCTTATTATTTTTATCAAAGGATAATAATGCAATTAAAGTGAAGTACCTCCGCCGCTTCATATGTCAGAGCATTTTTATTGACTGATTTGATTGAAGCCTCGTTTCAGGTGATAGAACGCGTTCTATTATAGCACACATAAAGGTTATAGGACATAAAACTACATAAAATACACCATGGAATGCAATTTCTCAACTTGAATAGCTAAAAGACGCTTTCCGTTATGCTTAATAGTCATACTTCTGTCAGTTCTGTTTTTACATTATAACCATCCATCCAAGTTAACATTTCATAAAGTCTTAATTTTTCGTAAGATATCAGCAATTTCTGACTTGAGTTATTACGATTTATTATCTCAGTGGAGCACAATGCACATTGCAGCTACGACCCAAGTTAGTATTTACCGTATAAAATATTGTGACTAAAAACAAAACTTAGGGTATTGTAAGTATACTGTCGAATATATCTGAAAACGAAATTATAGGTATAATCAAGATCAAGATACATAATAAAATATTATTGTTGGAAGTATCAGCACAAATAAATCAAACGATGCTGTAGAGTTTTATGTAGCAATAATCGTGGTGGTAGTATTAAAATCTACAGTCAAAATGTTTTTTAATTATTTATAGCAGATTTAATAATGTATTATAGTATCACAACAAAAACTGCAAATAGAAACAATGGTAAGAATGCATAAAAAACAAAAAAGATACATTCCATAAGAATGTACAGCATTGATATGTATAGGTATGCCGAAAGGATGCATGCAAATAGGTACATAAGCTTAACAATAAGTAGTAAATGAGCGTAAAAGGATTATAGCAAGTTTGTTGATCTTGTTGTGTTACTTGTCAGTATGAGATTGTCATATTGTGGCCGTGGCTGGCTGGTAAAGTGTGTAAATAGAACGAGCATCTGAGGGAGGAAGGGAGCTTTGAAATGAACGCCCTAGAGCCTTACTCGACTCTGCAGTGCAATTTAGTGCGAAACTGCAAAATGCACTTTGATCAGATGCAGTTATGTTTTATGACGAGCGACAAGAGAACGACGGAAAAGTTTACAGCTATAGATGGATCACTAGATACACTCACACAGACAGAACAATACTTTAAAGAATATTTGCTATCTATAATATTAGCATGTATGTATGTAGAGTGTGTGTATGTAAAAAAGGAGAATGTATCCAAGAGCACTGCAGTAAAAATACATTTGTAGCCGATGAAACATGAAGAGGGAAGAGACGTGTAGGATTTGAAGCAGAGAAAATAGAAGTCCTTCAACTTGAAATTGGACGAAATAGCATTGGCATTAGTTAGCATTAGAATTACAATGATTATTAGTAGTAGAAGCAACAGGTAGGTTGGCTTTAATACTTGAACTACTGAAGTGGAGTTGACTTGGACGGACTCAATGACCGAGCGCGTAATAAACATGCAAAGTGTTCACATGTAATGCCTACGTATATGGAATCACATTTGCTTCTTTTTTCTTTCTTACAGACAAAGGTGCTTATTTACGTTTAATTTTTCATTTACTTTACGCTAAACATGATTGCTCGTTGTTTGCACATGGAAAATCTGCGAGGATTAAGAGGGATACTAATTCTAATGCACTATTCATTTATGCATAATTTGGTTTTCCTTGTTTCTCAACTATGACAGATATCCTCTTGTAAACACATTTCTATTACGTAGAGTATAATATTGTTATATCCACTGAACTATGTAGCTATATATCTCTCTATACTTTCTACTCATATACAAACAGATAGTCAATCGTGATGGTCATGCATGACTTTGTTTTTCTCTGTCTTATTACAACGTGTAGGTACACAGCACACACTACTTGATTTGATTTGGCTTGTCTCAGTCTAAATGCAAATCCAACGATGTAGATACATGCAGAAAAGAATACGCAGTGAGAGAGAGAGAGAGAGAGTCAAGTTAAAATCTTAACCTCCCACTTATCTTCTAAAGGATAAAATAGTACAGTTCTTGTTTTCTGTTGTTTTTGGTATAGCATTTCTTCTCCTGTCCCTTTTAAGTCTTTACCGGTTCGTTTGCATATTACTCACAGACTGCACTTTAAACTCGACTCTATCTATATAAGGATGTAGTAAGTAGTATGTCTAGTCAAGTGTCGTGTCAAGTCGTGGGAATGAGTAAATCAATAAGCAGCTCCATTTCATTTCATTCCCTAGTGTGTGTGTATACCACGAACTCGTACTTCAATCTGTTTCATTCCCATTTGATATTATAAATCACATTGCTTTGCAATTATTTCAAGTGTGGCCAAAATATTCGTCTTTGCAATTCGATATCCCTAATTGCGTCAGATTGCTATGAAGTGCAGAGATTCTAATAAATAATGAGCATACTAATACAATTAACTATTATTAAATATTTATAAATTTCTTTCTTGTGATGATGACCTACATTCTATCTACATATTTCTTCAGTGTTCAACTATAATAATTTTGACAAAGATTTATAATAAAGGGTGCATAAGATTTTGTAAGTTCACACAATGTTGGAATTTGTAGAAATAGCTTGGATGTCCCGTTTTAACAAACGTACGGATATATTAATTAATTGTTTTAATTATGGTAGAGTTGTGACAAGTAAGGATAGAGCAATCGTAGCAAATATTTTGATTAAGTTTAATTAAACACGCTTATCTCTCCTAAAAGCAGTTGGTAAGGATTGTAAATTGAAAAAAAGATGATTCTGTGGTGGTGTATAGCAGTTAGATTAGAGATAGTCTAGCCATCGCCATAGATTTCTCACTAAACAGTAATAGGAGGACATTCCGGTTTGGTAGTGTGTGCGTGAAAAGGAGGCTTAACTAAATCAAGACTATACATATCGTCTATTCCATTGTATACCGCACTTTCAGGTTTTATGGCATTTTTGAATTTGAGCTTTAGAGTTGTGTTGTTTGTGTGTAATCTGCAGACGTCCTCATTTTAAAATCCGTAGATAGAGAGAAGAGAAGAGAGAGAGAGATATCCTCGCTGGCTGGATTAGATTAGTCAGCTTTTCCCATTCAGGTACATACATTTAACTTGACACTACTTTCCATACACTAGAGACAGAGAGAGAGAGAGAGAGACTTGTACATAATGTGGCTCTATATTATTATGAGTACGTAATCTTCAGAGGATATAGTCGTACACATTCTATTAGCCTTCTACAGAAAGCCATAGTGTACTTTCATATGTAAATGACGATATAAATTTCATAGTTGACCGTGCGGATATTCTTCTGTGGTTAGAGCAGAAATGGGACTGGGAACTATGCAGATACTTATTATACTAGTAGGCCCATAATATTATAGCTTGATGGTTAATATTTGCACACGTTTACATTTCTAGTACGCATGTAATTATTTAAAGAGCTCAGGGTGGTTAACAATATACCTCACTTTTTCATTTTACAAGATACTCTTAACTTTTGTCTCACATCAGCAGATCAGATGATTTACAGATGTACAACGATTATAATATTATATAGGGACATATATACCTAGATAACAATTTCGGTATCTCCATAATGCTCATCCTCCTCACTTTATTTGCTACACTTAAAACTATACGCAAGGGATTTACTTACACAGCAGAGACTACCTACCTATAGCTAATATTATAAGTAAGTCTTATTATATGCAAATATTATACTACCTAATGGCAGTGTCTTTAAGCTAGAAATATATATGCATGCAAAATGCAAATGAAAAGATTCACTCACTCACTCCACTTGTACTGATAAAAAACAGAACAGGCGAAAAAGGAAGAGTGCACCGTTCTTTTGCAAATTACATGTTACAGTTACACTCGAGCAGTTCGGCTCTTACACGTGCTCAATTATCTCTCTTCTTGCTTTTGGGCTGAATTAAGTGTGCGGCTCATCATTTCATTTGCATTTTCATAAAGTAACATGATACCTGCCTTTTTCACATCTTCTTCTTTTCCAATTGCACATTTTAAACATTTCCTTTTCTAACCAACACTCTACTCAACATTCGATTTAAGTTACACTCGATTTTCTTAAATCATGACTTCAATTTTTATCCCCTCTAAAACATTGTACATAGAATAATAGTTAGCAATTATGCTAATATGCTTGTTCAGTCACTTTACTACCTGACTTATGAGCGTTGCCTTCTCAATTGCAAATTCTTTACATTGTTCATTGCACTGAAAGAAATAAAAACTGTAATTTGCATAAATACATTTTGAATTTACCAGTATATACGTAATTACAATTTCACCTACCAATACAGTATAGTTTTTTTTTAATTTTTTAATTACCCGGATAATTATCCTTTAGCTCTTGGTAGTATTAAGTTTCCTAACGTCGGAATTCGGAAGCGCGGCCATACATTTTGATGATTCCACAGTTGGCACATTTAAAATAATAAGCTGCAATCAAATTATAGACGCATTTGCCGTTTTGTAATTTTATTGATTGTTGCTTTTCTTTTCTAAACAACTGTTAGGTCAATTTAACAACTGAGTCAGGATAAGTTGACAAAATTCGCCGAGAGTATAAACCTAAAATAGTAACCATAATTTTTGGTTTCAATTTTTGTCATTACTGTGATTGCATAAACTATGTATAGCAGGATAGAGCCAATTCTTACAAAACACTAGATTTTTTGAGTCCTTAATTGCATTGTATTGATTTTGTTGCAGTTTTTATTGACTTAAGGAAATTCAGTGGCTTATGTAAAATGCAGAGTTTGTATTAAGTTGAATTCCACTTGTCTGCTAGTGCATCAATTGTGGAGATAGATGGGAGAATAGAAAAGTGGAGGCTATCTCATGTGATTGTGTGCATTATTTCGATAGAAATGGGCAGGTAGGTAAGTAGTGACTTGTTTGGGTTAGGCAGAGAGTGCAAATACATTTAGATAACACGTTAGAGAATGGTTATACAGATAGCTCCCAATCAATACATTGCAAATAAATGCTGATTGTGTATGCCTATCGAATAACACTTAGACTTAATATTTATACAACGAGTGTGCATGTTATGCTTGCTAATGATAAGGCTCTTCTAATATTTTTATATGCGTGCATCTGCACTATCTCTCCACTCCGCATGCAAGTGACAGAGCAAAGTTGCGGCATTGTTTCTTTCACAGTCTACATCCAATCTCATTTACATGCCTCGTCCATCCGATCAATTTACTTTTGTATAAATACATCACTTACTAATGTGTCCTCTGTAAACGTACCACACACACCATTTAACTATTAAACCAAATAAGAAGCCTACAGAAGTCAACACACATGAACATACAAATAATACTACGCTTTTCTAATGGCAATTCAGAATGCATTGAATGCAGCATGAAATCATATTATTCTGTCTATGCAATATTTATACCATTGGCTATTATATCCTGATAAACTTGTGTCGGCTCATTTCTATTCTCAATAAGGGCAGACTATCTCAATAAATAGCAAATCTAGTACAGTCGTCAGTCGCCACTGATATCGATACCTTTTTCTCGTTCGTACCCATCGAATAAGGCAATAACTTTTGTCACATGTGATATTGTGTAACTTCAGTAAAAATGAGCAACTGGATCAACTAACGTAGTAATTATACAACATTAATACGAGATTATGAGTTTTTTAACATCCACTAAATACTCAACGTAATCTATTTTCCAATCTGTTGGTGAGGCAAACAACTGAATACTAAACTGAAATGCAGAAAGTATATTTGCCAAGATGCGTGATCTATCTGGGCTATTAATAATGTAGGTATACATGGCAATCGGCATCTGACTAGGATCTAAGTTACAGCTTTTCACCAGCTTAGCCCATCTTGTCATTCAATAAATCTTCACTTCGGCAAAATACACAGCAAACCCATTTCGAATTCAAGAGACTGAAAGAGATGTTCCTTTCTGCTGACAGTGCCACATTAAAATTTTACATGTTCGACAATTCAGTAGCAAAAGTTAATCAGTTCCAGAGAATTTTTATTTGCTCTTTGGTTTTTTAAGCGGATGTATTATTTTACTAAATCCATACACAGTATCCTGCAAATACACAGTGAACATAATATCCACCATTTTTTATTGTGACACGATCATGTAGTCAGCATATTTTGACAAATTTCCTTGTCCTTGTGATAAAAGAGAAAAATATTTTCACACTTAAAGATTGGATGTTGTTGGAGGGAGAATTTTTTATATTTGCTGAATAAACCTTTAAGTTTCTTTGAATGAGATCAAAGCGTAGACAAATAGACAAAACAATTTTTATCAACTTGTACAGGACATGGACATGACATTGTTCATTGTTTACTCACTCGCCTCAAACAATGTCAGTCGCGAGCAAAACAGTTTTACAAAGGAATTCTCGTTTCTTTACTCGTGTGCACGATGCATGTGTGCAAATAATACATAAACAAAAAGGTATTTATTTAAATACCCAGATACATACTAAACTCTATTACCTACATTGTTTGTTGTGTTGTGCGAGATGTTTTATTAAGAAACCCAAGTGTAGTAATCTTGTTTGAATTCGGTCAGAGCAACTGAACTGTCTCATAAAATCGTGGAAAACAATGAAAAAGAAGTTTAAAGAGCTTGTCTTCAACTTCTTAACACAATTGTAGATAAGTTGGGGTTAGAGAGAAAGAGAGACGCACCACAGAGCAAAGAATTCAAATAAATAAGCAAAGGAAAAGCCAAGTAAGTCAAAAACAAGCTATAGCTTTAAAATCATTATAAACAAGCAGTATGTCTCTGTATTCTGCAATACATTGTTATGAAACGCATAATAAGGAACTCAACAGCCTTTATTAGTAATACAATAATAATAAAAGTTAGCCGTACTTTCTAGCTATAATATTATAGCTTGTTAGTTATGTTGTGCAAAAACGAGCCTGCTGATAGAATGATTTCAGCAATCGAATTTCTCCACTTATAAAAACCTCGAGGTTCAACTTATTCAGAATTATTGCTTATTTCAGACTTGTTCTTTGACTG
>JABASI010006911.1:0-10350 GCA_019776505.1 Tomocerus nigrus
TTCGGCCTTCGGCCGAAGGGGGATACCCTTTCGCCAGGGGGGATACCCGCGGCTTCACGCAGGCCTGAGTGGAAAGGTATGATCATATAACTCTTGTTGCTGCATTGCTTTATACAAACTAACTAATAAATATATTATGTTACATGCGATGCATCTGCGCATTTCTTGCAAATCATAAACTACTAACGATAAGTAACATTATATGGTCCTGGTATATATTGTAACAACATGAATGAATTTCCATGTAGAGATGGAGTAGGTAATTTATATTAGTATGCTGTGAGTATGTGTAGCTAATGAATGTACTTATTCAAGATCAAGGTGAGTAATTTGAACTTACCCGTGATGAAGTGCATGAAATCTTGCAGCGGCGGCTGCGGCGGCCGCAGTATGAGGCTCCCACACATTGTGCGGACTTCGTTGATCCATTTGCAATCCTCCGAAAGGTGGAAAATGTGGGAAATTCAGCCCAGGCGGTAAAACAGCCCCTCCGCTACCTGTAGGAAATGATTTTTCAGGCATTTTTTAATTTTGTGCTAATGAGTGCGAGTTTCTAGCCATAAAGGCTAACAAGGGATCTCATTAGTTCAATTTTAATGGTCCAGTTCGTAAAACACTTTTCCTCGGTTATATACTATATTCTATGTTTGCACAATGTTATTGGTTTGCAAGTCTAAGAAAAGTTTCATAGGACTCTACATCTAAGTGTAAAAAGTTATGTGGTGGAGTTGATTTGATCGCGAAGTGTGCACAGTGTTGTTGGACTCATAATGGAAACAACTCCATTAGAGAAGATAATATAATGAGCCGTATAGCAACAAATAGCTATATTAGCTATAGCTAAACACAGAATTTAAATGTAAATCCTCCCAGTGTTAGAAGAACTTAATCGGCACATCTGCTTCGACTGGGACTCACTTGCTGGAAACTGGAAATATAATTGAGTTATCATCATTCGCCGCACATAAACAGAAACAACTCTCTCTTGAGAACCTTCCAGCCAGCATTCAAATTGAAGCTAAAGTAGTGAGTGAGTCCATTGCGTCCTGTTCTTCTATCTATCAGTCTCTTTCACTTGTTCACTTTATTTCATTTTATTTCTCCACCACAATTATCAAGCCGCTACTAGGTATACATATACCCACATTTACTCACTACGAAGAGTTTTACCATATCATGATATCTCGTTTTGCTATCGGGACTTCAAATATTCATCCTCCATACAAAACATCGGCTAATCAAACTTCACAGGCACACAGAAAGTAAAAATTCAGTGGAATCCAAGATTTCTGAGCACTTGTAATATCTTGACAGTGTTTGTGCACACGAGGAGGAAGATGCATGTAGATTTGCACTTGGCAGTAGTCTCTCTAGGAGTCTATAATATATCTATATTATGTGTAGTAGCTAAAAAGACTCTTCTCCCCACTAACTAACTTGCGTTTTAATGTGTTGAATGAGAGAAATAATTTTCTCGACTTGAATTCAAGGATAGAGCGGCAGTAGACGTCAACGTGTGTCTAGTGTGTGAGTATGAAGTTCTCTACTGCAGAACTGTTGCTGTTTCGTGGTGTTTGGACTAAGTGAGGGAAGGTGTAGAGTGTGTTTTGCCTATGTATGTAGCGATTCTATTGTGAGTGGTATGGTACGTGAAGTAAGTAATAATAATGATAATATTGAGAGAACAGAGCAGAACGAGAGGGCCCTTCCAAGCAATGTGAACGCTAACTCCCATCTGAGATGACAGGCCCAACTTACAACTCAACTAAAGTTGCCTGACCACTCCTAGCTGTGGGCTATAAATTCCTCGTCTCGTACTCCTTCTCTATCCATCTACTTCTTTTCTTTCTTTTTCTTCTTCTCCACAACTACTAACTAAGATATAATACAATCCAAGACAACTTATCCTTAGGTACCCATATCCATGCACTCCAGCTAGCTCCTACTTAATACACACACATACATACATACATACCTACTTACTTAGGTACACTATAAATCTATATACTTAAACTCCTACAATGCAAATATACCAGTCACTAACTATCATTCCTTTCCTTTGCATTACTTACTTAGTTACTTACTACTACCAGCCAACGGAGCAAGAGGGTTGTTACGCTATCTCCGTCGACTCTTCTCTATGCCTGTCAAAGAAAAGTGACTATGCGTATACATAGCTATACGTGTGCAGTGTACACTTTAAACTTTTATATCTGTGTGCACTGCCAGGCATCCTAAAGTGAGGTACATTCTCCACGTATATATATACATACATACCCATAGCCTCTTTAGTTTTCCAGGGCTTGTCGTCTTCATTATAACCATTTCACTGCACTACATACACGTCCATGCAATATACATGCATATACAAACTGACTTGCCTTAATAACGTCCATTCTTAACTCCCTAACAGCCCCATCAACCACATAGAAAACTGTCCAGAGAATTTTGAAATACATTTTACACTCGTTAGCTTAGCTAGTGCTTCATGTAAGTATAGGACGCTACCAGAGCAAGGCAAATAAACTTTAAATCCTCTTACTATTACATGCATTGTCAGTCAGTTGTATATGCTTTGTATTTTATCCGGACATATTCAGCTATAATACGTATATACTCCTCCAACAATTCCAGTACAATATAAAGCCAACTGTGTTATGCTACAGGTTTACGAGAGCAATTCAATGGTTAAACTTCATATTCTCTTCCATGTAGCAATGTATAGTGTTATTATTGAGCTGTGCATCGTTTATTATATTATATCCTTCGTGTCTGATGATGCCTTCTTCTTCCAGTCTGCTCTGCGTACTTAAACTTTACTTTCTTTCCAAGCATTTTACTCACATAAGTGCCCTAAACTTTCATAGACACATTTTATAATAGCATTAGCCTCATTGTTAAGAAAGGCTTTATATTATACTCTACTTACTTAAATACATAGATATAATGTTAGACTATTACCTTTAACTTTACTTAATAAATGAAGCAATCATATACTTTCAGATAATAGTGGTAGTCAAAGAAAGCGAATTCTTCCAACAGAACAATAACTTTTCTAGCCAGTATTATTAGCAGTCTACCTAGAATATATGGATGAGACGAGCAAGCTTCATTTACCCTTGGATTTAGTATTTATTGTACCCTTCCATGTATTTTACTCTACTATACTTATATAAGTTTACAATAGACTGAGCTGTCAAACTTCATAAGGCCTATAGATATCACTATCAACGCTTGTAAATATTTTATAACTACTTTTCTTACGCCCTTAGTAATATAGTAATACATATTTATAGACAACTCAACGTTTGTAACATAACTCAATTCCCTTCCAGTTCAATTCAGTTGCATCCTATACAATTCAATTCTTCATGGATTCACCTCTCTGCAACGAAATAGGATAGGCCGACATAATTGTGAGCGGACATAACATCCATTTCGTCTCAATCAATAAAATTTGTCCTCCGATTGACGCAAGCAAAAATATTACGGCAATTAGTTTCCCTTCAAATTAACGGACTTTTCAAGGATTTCCAAATTATAAAATTGTAAAACAAGTGGGTCATTTTAGTACCCTATCCCTTAATGTTAATGCCTCCTCCTTAACAGATAAATAATATTATTATGTCATTATGCACGTAAATTCTACTAAGGGATATAGTAATGCGCACAAAACCGTAGATTATAGATAGATTGTCCATATAATTAATTTGTAAGTACCCTCACCCTCGGCCCTAGACCTAGGGATCGCGAATGCTCAAATTTTATTATTATTAGCGTCCATATTAAATTGTAACTTTGTCATTTATGATATCTGAAAATGTTTTCCTCAAAATAAAACGGAATGTCTCAATGTACAGTAGGTAATAAAAATAAAAGCACCCTTGACCTGAAATGTTCGTATTTTTGTGTATCTCTTTCTCATCTATAATCGTATTCCCCAAACCACCTTGCCCCATATCTAAACATAATAAATATGTAGAAAACAGTGTCTAACGGAAAAGAAGCATTAAACATTTATTATGTAATTAGCCTGTCAACGCGACTATACGTAATGGTAATAGTACTTAATTCCAACGGATAATGAAGTGAGAATAACAACTTTATGGTTTTAATAGGGCCCTAATTAAATTCAACTGGTAACTAAATTAACTAAGTAACGCATATAAGAGCAACTACTGATAATATTATATCTACTGCAATAAATTACATGCTTAAGGACAGACAGAGCAGACAGACAGCAATTGAAATTAAATACATAACCCTCAAAACTTGTATTTCATATGCTATTACGAATTAGGAAGCTACCTATTTTGAAGAGAAAAGACAAGTCACGCAGTTAACCGTAAGCAAACACGGGTCAAAATAACTCAATAATCCCTCGGAGTTAGAAAGAAGACACCATTTTGGTTCACTTCACTACATATTTGATGAATTCTGTTTGAGACGATGAGTTGGGAAATATCAAATTCACCCGCTTTGACGAAAGTAAAGAAGTAACCGAATATCTGCAGAGGAACAATAAGAATACCAATCTATAATTAAGATTTTCTTGAGTTCTAGATACCACTACCTCTTACAAAATGTATGAATACGTGAAGGTACAATTTTCTTTGACTGTTGCATCAGTTTTTCCGTATAGCTAATTAAGGAAACTCCATTTTCAAAAATTCTTGACTGCGATGAGTTGTGGTCGGGAGTCATTTTCAATATGCGAGACGATAGCTACAATTTAACACTTTGGGCGAGAGTGACTTAAAGCAAAAGCGAACTAACGAAAGCTGAAAACGATCAAATGATAATATGACACGGGTTAATTGACAGTTAGAAAACTTTAACAACTCGACATAAGTACGCGGCATATGTCGTAGACTTTTACTTCTCCACTGTATTACACATAATCATATTACACTTTTATTCTTTATCGGATTTGACATATCATTAGGTTACACGGATATACGTCTTACTTAGGAATTTGACAATACAGGGGTATAGATGAGCAGAAAAGTATTTCCTAACAGGATTTCTTTAGTTATGCCATGCCTAACGAAGTTAATGACTAGTCGTAGAATTTCTTTGCTTCATCATTTTACTAGGGAACTGTTATCCATAGAAAGAGAGAAGAAGAAGAAGAGGAGGAAAGGAAAAAGCCTGCCAATGATTTTTACAATGCGTCCTTCCTAGCTGTGAACCCAAGTCCTTTGAGCTGAGTTCAGGCAAGTCATCATTTTTCCTCAAGTCAACGAAGGCACAAAAATTCTAAAGCTGTCCACATTTTATCGCCATGTTTCACACCCTATTTGTGAACACTGCCAGCCCCTGCCCCTTTACATTATATAGGAAGGAGCCTACAGCAGAACAATAACTATATCCCCTCCACCACGCTATATAAGAAAATGAAACATTCTTGAATCTTGTAGGAAAGTGCAAGAAAACTACCCAAACTGAAGCAACATATTAAACGAGGAACATTGGAGAACGCATACCAAGACAAGACCGACCACCACCTTTTTGCTTCACTTCATACAGAACAGACAAGTTTTCCCAATTTTAGTTTCTTACAAGAAGCTGGACACTCCATTTATTAAACTAGAAAAGTTCGTTTCCGCCGCTAAAGTGTGTACCTGGAGATTTACGACGGCTAACCTACAGATATATGACTATAATCTGACAATAATATATGTATATTATATTCCTCCGGTTAAAAAGACTAGAGGAAAGGTCCGTTTTGATCCTGAAAGGCTATTGTACACTAATTCTAAGTTTGTTTTCAATCCGGAATCAGCTTTGTGCTCTAACCTTCCAAATCTATTATACTTTCTAACTATTCCACTCACAAATAGAGTCTTTACATCACAAAGCCCTACCTCACAAACTTCCCAACAGTTCTAAGCACTACAATTAACAACACAACTTACATATTATTTACAACGCTGACGTTGTGGCTCACAATTTCCAAGTATACCACAGAAGAAATAGATAGTAAGATGTATTAGGCAATACCTTTGGTGGACACAGGGATCGATGGATGATGGCGATCGCACAATGTCTTCTTGTGTAGTAACAAACTTTGGTTTCGCTCCTTCCCGCATGACATGACCGAAGCCAAACGCATAAATAAATTCGATGAGTTAGTTTCCTCAAACAAAGAAACAAATCGTGTTACACTCTAAATACGCTTTTCAAGCATTAGTTCCTATCTTGTTAGAAGTAACGCTCACCACACCCACTTAATAACTATTTGAGGAAAATGAAACGGAAATTAAACGATGAATAACCGACTGAATGCTGAAAATAATGTGAGAAGAAAAACAACTGAAAAATGAGCAGTAATTGATTTTCTAATACTAAATTAAAACGTACGCTGTGTAATTGTATCAATACCGATATCAACTGTTCATACGCAGGTATTACTCAATTAAAGTTGTTATCATATCATTTTGCCTCGTTTACGAACGAAGGAATAGCAACAAAGTCCATTTACCTGTTCTGTTCTGTCCTCACCTCTGAATCCTCGCCGAGCATGTGAATTCTTGCACTAATGCAAACCAAGGAGGATAATCTTGAAAATATGAAACTTGAAAAGCTTTAAAACTTCAAAAGCCACACTAATCCCACGGATAAAGGAAATCCCCTTGCTGGATACTACAGACAGACAGACACATTATCATTCCTATATTCTCTTCAACCATTCTACATACTTTATACACTGCATTATCTGACTCTTTAGTGTAAATATGCACTGTTCTTCGGCAACACTACTTCAATTCTACCACCTAATGAACTCAATCAAGATTTCCTCTCTTAACTAACCAAAGCAACTAACTAACCAAACCGATGCAGTCTAAGCAGCTATCCACAAACACAAATCCACATGTACACATCTAGTAGCTCTCTCATAAGTATCATCATCATTGCTAACTAACTGAATTCAACTACCTATACATACATTTATGCATAGCACTAATTTAAGCATACTACCAATTTTATATACATAATAGCTAGCTGCATGTTTATTTATCTGGATGATACCCAGTGAAAACACTATCTGCCTCTACAACTTCATTTTATTTTTCCAAACTATCTAACTTATTATGTATTTAATATTCTCTTTCGTCGATAACATTCCCTATAGAAGCATCACATATACTGAATTAATCAGGAACACGTCTACTAGTAAACACATAAACGGATATAACTAATACTTTCCTTGTTATATATAAATACTTAGGTATTTCAATGTGGGAATTAGTTTCCTAATTCCTTATTAATTGTAAGTATAGAGGCATAAGGGCAGAACTAGAACCGCGACTTCATTTTCCTCAATTCTATATTCATTCTCAAGCTTTTCAAGTGTTAATTTTACGTCTACACTGTTCAGAATCAGATTGACAGTACCTACAAATATTGCACATAGGGAATTAAAGGCGCAACTCTCGCTGCAGGAGCCTATGCAGTACTTGAGCCACTCGCTCTTCACTTCAATCAAATTAAATGAACACAAATGAAAATTCATCGAACGAGCCAACTTTGTGGCTATATAAAAAATCTGAAGAGGAGCTTCACTTAAATAACCCTTATGATTACTATTGCTCCATAGCTAAAACAGAAATGCTCTCTTTCTACTACAGTTATCTATGCATAGAAAGATAACATTGGGGCATTTATGCGAGGTGGCGAACTGTTATAAATATTGTATTAAATCATCCATCCGCATCCATTCCACACTCAGTCGAATGAAATATATGAACGCTTGGATGAAGTATTGAGAGCACTTTTGACAAAACGAACACTGAACCAGAAATATGCTGAAAGCATACACAATCTAAATCTAGATAATCGATCCCATTAGCTTTTTCCACCACAGAAATATATACCTACCCAAACTATTCACGAATCTACATCGCATTTACTTTCTAGTTCCTACTCCTACTGTAATCCAAAGTTTACCATCTCTATTAACACTATTAACTTACTTAACATATTGTAATAACGTATAAGTACTAAAGTTGTATAGCTTCATTATCCGTCATCTCATACAAATATTTTTCTGAGCTGCCGACTAGTATAAGGTTCCTAACCGCCGAACTAACTAACTAGCATAATATTATATTCCACTACTATACTGGTGCATCAGCATATACACAGCTGATGAAATATTATACAAAAGTGGCTCACATATGTCATATAGGTAAACTGATGTTTTCGGTGTTTGATGAAGGTATACACGATGGAGTAATATGTCGGTTAACAAAGGCTTGACACGGGATTACATCCTCTTATGTAGCAATCTACGTTTATTTCCATCATCTTCCACACACAATGATTGTCAACGTTCCCGACTAACATGTGTGTGCACCATTTAGTAATAAATCTCGGCTTCCGTTTAATAACTGAAGTAATAACATATGCAAACTATAGGAAGCATCTGAGTGGAATGTCGAAATCATAATAATATATATTGTACTACCACCTCTTAACAGGTAATGAATGTCGTTAAATATAGGAGCTACTACACACACACACACACACATGTTATGCTATGCGGTCTAACAAAAATAGATCTTCTCTGGTTGTTGCCTAACCACATCACATAAAGCAGAGTCCCAACCTCATCTCTTATTTTCTAAGCGTCTTATTGTTGAAAAGGAGACGTAGAGCAGACACCTAATATCTGCTTAGTGACTCAAAGTGAGTTAAGTTCACCGATTTGTAAATGTGACATGCTGACAGAGCAACACCTCCCTTCCACTTACCTATTTCTATGCCTATTTATTTCGAATCCCAATTTAGAGCAGCAGAGCAACAATAGATAATGCGTAAAGTGACGAATGCATCAAAAGCACCCTTTATACAGTCCCTTTGCTTATTCTACATAATATTATAAGTACCTAATCAACCTGCATAAGAAAAGATTTCTCCATCTACACATTTACTATTCTTATCTATGTAGGTATAGTTAGGTATACATTAAATACGGTTAAGAGCTTTTAGGGTCCCTCAATACAATATTATTTCCAAATTGGCTAGTGCTACATTTTCCCCATGTATATTATTTTTAGCTTTATAGACTGTTGAAAAAAGGGTGTGCTTCATTTAACACAACATACATACATAAATGCAAGTCCCTTGTACAATGTAAATTGTAGTACATAAAATTCCTGGTCGAATCCCCAATTCCCATTGTCACTACAACCTATAATATCCTCCTTGGGTAGTTCGTATTTGCTTGGCATTTACTGATGTCGTGTAATAACATATTATAACGGAGACATAGGGCAGGGGAAGGAATAATAATGTAACGAAAAATGAAATTGTCCTAATAAAATATTAACTTGAACTTTATCTACCCTTTGGAAAGGACAAAACAAAAGAACAACTTAAAGCAATCCATTTTAAAGAGCCTTTACAACTTAATTCGTAAAGGAATTGAATAATTTATTTCTGTTTTGTGTAGTTAGAGAGGAGGAGGAATGGCTCTATGTAAATAAGTTAGTAACATAGAAAAATGGAAAATATCAAGGGCCAAAACTTGTATTTCTCCGTGTCTGTAAAATATTGGTTGTATTTTAACACAATCAGTTCTAGACAGGATCGGCCAAATTATACACAGTGGACAGACCAAAGTTTCCCCTAAAGAAACCGATTGTACGGATATAATGGGAACAGGGCAGTCCAGAGTCCAGGCCACAGTCGACCATAGAAAACAGACCACCACAGCCATCCAGCGAGTTTTATTATATTTTTCCTCGCGACTTGCTTCCATTAGAGAATGATATAAAGTGGTTGTTGTTATTATTATTGTTAACTACCCTTCCTTCTGTCAGTCCAGAGCGGGTAGTGGGTAGCATTGCGAAGAATGGAGAGAGACTGCCGTTTAGTTGTACAGAGTGATCCCTATATACAATTCCTTTCCTGTATCGTGCATGATAACCGGCCCCATCGTCCACATAACAAACAGGATAGAGTAAAAGCCCAAAAATCGAACTGAAAGCAATTTAGCATCCAATCATAGAGTACTTTATTTAGGCCCAACCCCTCCACGTTCACAGCCCTGCTCTCATAAATAGGCCATGTTAAATTAAGCTGTAAGAGTATCATATTAAGTATATTTTATAATGGCTAGCTAACCGCTGCTCTTCTCCTTGTCATTCCTAAATCTATTTAATAGCCCGGACAAGCAAGTGAAATATTTTATTACTGTTTATTAGCAGCTATTATAAGTACTCTCAGTACTGGAATGGAACCATGGCTATTGTATTGCCAATGTGTCTTGTCCCCGTAAATTATACACATTTCAAGTTAATCTATTAGGGCAATTACATGCAACCAACGAAGAAGGAGCAACAT
>JABASI010006912.1:0-10346 GCA_019776505.1 Tomocerus nigrus
CTACATCTTTATAATTTGTGCTCCATTACTATTACAATTGGGAATTTGGGAATGGGAGGAATTTAGAATCAATGAAGCTATAAGGTAATTTTGTCCTAGATATTAATGGGCCAATCAGAATTAAATATCTTCTAATAAACATCATACACCTCCATGTAAAGTTACCTAACCTATACATTATGCATTAAAGATAAATCATCATGCAAATTATATCTCATGGTTCCATAGAATGGCACTCTTATGTCGCTTGTAAACAACTTGGTATGTTTATCCTGTTTTTTCTGTCAGTTTCGTACGTGCCTCCCAGCATTATGTAATGCCAGTAGTGTGTATGCTGATGCATAGTAAAAAATAAATAATAATATATGTATACCTAATACATAAATACATCTCGCTCACTGTAACTGTACAATACTATATCATATTCATAAGTATGAAGTTATGTAAGAGTAGAAGTTGTAGCGTAGTAGTAGCCATCATAAGGTATCAACTGTATCTTAGATATTCGGTTTCCAACAAGCAATGTGCTGTGCATACACCCCACGAAGATAGGAGAAAATATTTACAAATAGTGAATGTGCTTTCCTCACAATGATAACATTGTTTTATATTATAAACACAAATCTACATATGCATATGCAATGCATAAAATTATATAAATAACGAGTTTTTTGTATTACGAGTGGGCGACAATCCAATTACTGTAACATAGTGTACAATTCAATAGAATAATATGATCTGCTCTGCACACAAACACAATGAACGGAGTCTTCGGAGAAAGCATTTTATATCCAGTGCCACTGAACGGCCTGCATACTCATCCATACAGCAGCCCTGGCCCTACATCAGATTCATAATTCATATTGCGTTTCAAGTTACATTGTTAAGGGTGAGTAGGCGAAAATGGCAGTTCACTGCTCAACCTTCTCAAACCAAAATCCCATTTTGAACTGCATTATTATTATTACTTAGATACGTATAATATTTTTAATTGCATCAAAAAATTCTTGAGACGAAAATACTTGTAGTAATTCCGTTATCTCATTTCTTTGATGTACTTATTTTATAAGCAAACTAAACTAAACGTTATGGCTTCGATTTTAACTTAATTACGAACACAACCCTACTTTGCTCTTTGAACAAATAGAAAGCAGCAACAGTATCTACATAATAAAATTACATGAAACTTTTAAGATAAATATATTGTCACTTATCCTTTACGATTATAGTAAAGTAATGGCATTTATTGTAAGCAGATATGCTATAGAAAGTTTCAATTCCTATCATCCTCTGTCTGGCAATGTTATTTCGACTTGTTGACTACAAGTTGAACCCTTACAATTTAAAAAGGCTGGCAAAGAAAACTATTTAGTTTCGAACTGGAATTCCTCCTCGTTATTACAGATAAAATAAGATTGTAGATCCTGCTGACTCATTATGATGATATGTTAGGCAGTAGAAAGTAACACCGGATAATACTGTGGTGAGTTGACACACTGACTGAAATAGATCTACACAGTTATAGTAAATAAATTTAACGCTGAATTGTATTTCGTACTTGGCAGCCTACGCATGTGACATGTTACATGAACAGTAAACAACGCAGGGGAGTCCCCCAAAAACGAGAATTCCTAAATAGACATTATTGCAGCCGCTCAAGGCACTCTTTATTCGCCCTCTTCTCTAAAAATAAACATCAAGTATCATTTCAATAATTTTGCATCCGGAGATATGAGTACCTACTCAAAAAATAAAGTCATCTGCCAATGAGAATCATTCAATTCATTTAATATTATATAAAGTGTTGTGAATGAAGCCAAATAATACAGAATGGCTTGTTAATGGCCCATATACATAAGAAAAAGCAAAAGCTTCATAGTTAGAAGTGGAAGCGAAAGGTTCATCCTGGAAGTTAAAGCCAATAGCAAAATAAATATTTAATTTTGCTTCATAGGTTATGAATAAATGATATGATATAAATGAGAGAGAAAGCTTTGTCGGTGAGGCTGCTGCTGTACCGATGAAGCGAGGTTGGTTCCACCGCACCCATGTTCCACCTGTTTAAATGCGAAGATTTGATCTTTGTACCCAGTTGTCCAAAAACATTACGTTGTCTTAGATATAATTTTTAATTTCAATACCTACGTACTTTTTTAAAGGTGAGTGAAAGGTGAAACTACTTCGTGAGATACTCCTCGTTTTTCTAGCAACTGCTTCAAGGGGAGAGCTTTAACTTCGATATTATCCATCAAAAAAGTAGCTTTTGCTTTGTTTGGAAGGAAATGCCATGACTACCGTAGCTTTTGCTTTTTCTTCTAATTCTAGTTAGTAAAGCAGATGCTTTCCCTTCGAATTTTATTCACAGAGTGAGTACCTTTCACTTCGAAAACATGAAGGGAAAGCTTTTGCTTCGGCTTATTTAATTGAGCCAATAAGTCGTGGAAAATCACGACTCTATTTATACAGTGCAATTCAGAGATGTACTCACAGTTAAAAAATTAACTTTTGCGATCAATAATCAACGACACAATTGTATGTCAAAATATTCGGTAAAATATCTGCTCCACATAATTGTTCGGTTTATTCTTATGGTATTAGTGTATACATTAACTGTTGTCCAAACANGCGATCAATAATCAACAACACAATTGTATGTCAAAATATTCGGTAAAATATCTGCTCCACATAATTGTTCGGTTTATTCTTATGGTATTAGTGTATACATTAACTGTTGTCCAAACATGCACCATCCTATTATTCACAATCAAGAACGATTAGAATTTATTTTACCATCATAACAAACAGAAACGACAATGTTGTTCATCATGACTGTTTAATTTGCATCTATTTTTACCTTATACACAATCTCTACTGAAATTATCACAATACTTGACTATTTAATCTGTGATATCAAGGAACAGAGATTATAAATCAAGGCTACTGCATTTAGAAAGTTTCTGTTGGGTTACCTTTGACTTTTACCAAGCATATATTATTTATTACGGACGTAATGGTAAGAGTATTGAAGACCGATATCAACACTTGAACAGCATAAATTCTGAAAATAATAAAAATGAGTCATCAAAAGATGAAAATTAGAAATAGCCGATATACCTAGTCGGGATTCTCAGGATTGCAGAATACCCTTGGGTATGCTCTGAGTTTTCTTTGTTTATTTCGGGAGTACAAAGGCTTGTATACCAACATATCCTCCAGCAATGCTTACTTCTAATAATCGTCTTAGGAATAATGACCATGGATCCTTAATACCTAATCAATCAAGTTGCTTTGTTTGTTGGTGTATACATTTTTAATTGGAAACGTATTCTAATTCATGCATGAACTTAATGCAGTGAAACTATATAAAATTACCAACATCTATATATTGTTTACCCCTTTCTCCTGTCCTACGTTACGTACAGTACATCTAATAATTGAATAGCAAATGTTATTATTATTATTATTGCATACCTACCTAAACGAAGTGGCAGGTGGACAGAAATGCCTGGAATAATTTCCTATTTCCTTTCCTAGGCAGAGTATCAATTAATTTATTGTATAGTATTCGAGTAAACAGATTACATTTTCAGTTAGTAAATACCAAGTGAAGTAGGTACCTACTTTAATGAGTCTAATCTTGCTGACAGTGCTACGAGTAGTTACATGTATTCGTCATCGGTGGATACGTGATAAAAAAAAGAAATAGATTGACATTGACATACGAATACGTTGGTATTACTTATTTATGTCCCATTATTAAGTACTTTGTAGCAGTTCATGTAAATAAACATTTTGTTGATTGTGTGCATGCAGTTGTGAATAAACGTGTGAGCGTCATCAGTTTCGCCAGGTATTTTTTTTTTAATTTTTAGCCTATCGGCGGACCTAATCTTGTTTGTTTGTCACAGAGAGAATTTATTATGTGACGTTGCAATAAACAATACCTAGTTGCTATTCACTATTATTTAAATTATGCTTACACCAATCTATATTAAACAGCCCCACCACAATCCAATTGATTTCTTTTCACGAACGGAAATGTTATTGTTTTTGAATAATGTTTGAGTGATGATAAATTATAATTTATGATACAAAAGTGGCTTTATCGCACTGACAAAAATTGATGGGTAAACCAAATTCCCAGAACGAACTTAAAACTTTCTCGGTATAGTCGAAGATAATAAGCCCCATTTAACGTCCTTCATTTTTTGCCAAATTTTTAGTATGTGGTTTCAATATGTCGACGCTTGACATATTATGTGCATTATTAAAATCGAGTTCATCTATATACGTTGTATGCAATTAGCTATATTTTTATTCACCACTCAAAAAGTGATTACATATATGTCAGTAAATATGAATAGGAATCTACTGATTTTTCCATCATACAATAATACAATACAGTTTGACAGTTGTCAATTTTCTATGAGCCAGGCTGGATAATTAGGTATGTCGTATGTATTCAATGGGAATAAAGGTAGATCATACTTTGTCGCACTTGTTTGCGCATTGTATTGTGAAATAGTTAGGGACAAATGGAAAGCCGGTGAGTGAGATAGTTTTAAGGTTGTTGTTCCAAAGTTCCAAGTTCCAATATGATACAAGGTACCCGTGCGGCCATAATATTTAGCTGAACGGAACCATGATCATGTTGAGTTGGTTGTGTTCGCAAATATTGTAGGAAAATAAAGGTCGGCCTTCAACTTTGTTTTTATTTTTATTTATAACGAGCAGAAAATGTTTTCGACGTGGAAAGCTTTTAGCAGGTAGCTCCATTACACTTTGCGCTCAACAACATTGTATTATGCACGTGCATTGTGTTCTGAGTATGTATGTACCTAGTATAGAGTATAGCTTAGCTAAGTGATGCTATTCGACGGAAGTTGATCTTTGTACTTCTCTTTGTTGTTGGATTCTCTTTTGACTGAGTTGAGCTTAGATGTCTTTTCTCGGAAAAGTTGTAAGGCAGCCAAGTTTTTTTCCGTGCCGCTGCTGCTGTTGCCGACATTATAAAAATATAAAGACTTGGTCATTGGTTTAGATGTAAACTCTTTCCTATTGCATTTTCCTTGTTGTGTTTGCCAAAGTCAGTATCTATCTACCATGCTGATTATCTGTATCAACAACAGTATTTCCCTCCGACAGGATTCCCTTACGGGCATAATAAATTCTAGAGCCACACAGCACAGTCTCCCTATATAATCAACAGGAGACATCATTTTTCTACTATTAACCAAAGAAGAAGCAGCGCCTTTTATAGCACTTATTATCCAAATGAACATAATATTATTATCGCAGATCAGATATACCTTTTACCTAGAATGTAAATACACATTACACATTATATTATTTATTAATAATCAATAATAATTATTGCAATCTTGCACATGAAAGTTGCAAAACAATAATTTGAGATCCTTTAAAAAAGTTGATCGTCTTTTTTATCGATATGACACCTGTTTTGCAGTCCGTACATTTTGTCCTTTTTCGAGGCCTAACAACAATTTCTGATTGGTAATGCACCTAGTACCGGCAACCATTTTAAACTGAAATGCTTAATTTATTCCAAGTCATTTTTATAACTAGAAACTTACGGATCTGAAAACCTGGCTTTTGAGTCAGGAAAGACATTTATAAATTACGATATTGCATATTATATTAGTATATGCAACGTGCATTTAGAGAAAGTAATTAGTTGGTTACCTGTTAGACGTTGCATGCGTTGCCTTTCGCTCCTCAGATGCACGGCATGGAAGCATAACTTGTGTAAATAATTGCTACAGGCTATATACATCTATACGGAAGAGAATTTAATTTTAAGTAAGAAAGAAAGGTATTGTAGTATAGGTACTAAATAGCTTTTCCTACAATTTCCGAATGGGAAGAGGATGTCCAATAGATTTCAAATGTCCGTTAACCGCTAATATGTAAATAACATTTAAATGTTGCATAGTAACGGTGATTTTCTTGTGCCACAACAATAAGACTATTCAATTTCTTCAAACTATCTCAAAAATTCAATTGGTGTACTAGCTGCAGGATGAATTGCTCAAATTGCATAGTGGAAGGAAACTATTGTCAAAGCAAAAGCGAGCAACCTTCTGTCTTTACGACGCATTTCTTATATTGATATGGGTGATCACTATAGATCAGTGTAATACGAAATTATTTCCACCAAAAGTGCTTACTTATGCATGAGGCTATTTCAAGTAAACATATGTGTCATCCTTTTTGACGAGATGTTTACACTTTAGTTTAGTGCACTTTTGCACAATGGCATACATGGTTGTTTTAAAGAGTTGTACACATGCAGCAGTTTACGAGGTAATAGCTTTTAGACTTTAGGAGAATCCGAATGAGTTTGAAGGGTACATGACAATCATGACAACAAGCCGTGGTTCTTCTTTCATTCACCTTACGGCTCTTTGCTTTCTTTTAGGCCGGTTACATGATGACGATGAGTGAATTTTTCCATGAGTTCAATACGGTGGTTTATGGTTGGCTCACTCCATTTCTTTGCGTGTTGCCTTCTATTAGTAAAGTAGTTGGCTTTCCTTGACGCTTTTTGTTTGAAAGAGTGAAAGTAAATAGACAGGAAACAGGTTGATGTTTGCGAAGTAATGCGAAATGATGAGCTAGGGCGCTGTGAATACCTCACTGCGTCATAAAATCTATCTCAGGTATTCAGACATGTTTCAAATGGAGAAAATAATGTGCCAGTGAATGCATTTCAGAAATGAAATGCAAAATATCGAAGCATCACTTTATTTGGATGTACGATATTCCTAAAAGACTATGAAATTTGATTCTAAAGTTGAACTATTCCTATACGGAATCAGCATCCAGCGTCATATTAGAAGTGTACTGATTGAATTCTTCCGAAATGTACCTTTACAAAGTGTTTCATTTCATATTTTTGTAATAATAGGACATTTGACGTTTTACATTTTTGTTTATATAGCACGGAGGTACCTAACATTTTATTTCGAATACAAGCTGTATCTAGGAATATAAGAATTTAAACTTAATAAAATTCAGTTTTTGTTTTGAACTGCGGTTTTAACAATCCCATTCTGCTGATTAACGGCTTGCATTATTGTTTTTGTTTAGACTGAAAATTTCAACTTACAATTTTTGCACTTTGGTGACACTGAAACTAAAGCTCTGCCCTTATTTTATATAGTCAGCCAATATCAATATAATATTTACTTGTTTACCGTATGTACTTGCCTGGTTCCAATTAGGCATTAGTCAATTTAGCAAAATAAATACACGTGCTTGCTGACTAATAGTTGGGGTTATTTCGGTAAATATTAAAGGGTGAACTATTTAGCATAGAGTGACGTAGAGCTGCAGCGGTGCAAATTTTTGTTGGATATAAATAGATATAGTTGGCGTAGCATATTAAGCCTCTGTATAAATGAAATATTCGACTGTTAGTAGTATTACATAGTTAAATCTAAAGCAGATGCGGACTTTTGTAGTTCATCTCAATTGATTGCAACATTGCAAGTTTTGCTAGTAGCTACATATAATAAAATATGCTGTAGCTGTTCTTGTATCGTTGTATCTGTACAATGTAATAGTGTCATAGAGAATTTTCCCTTTAAACCTCCAACTTTAAAACTAACCCATCCTCGTTATCAGCATAGCAGTTTTTTAGCTGAATGCAATGCAATTCAGGTTTTACTCAGAATCTACTAAACGCGTGTAGCTCGCATGCATTTTCTGTCTGAGTTATTCTGCACGCAATGGCAACAGAACATGCCACAGTTGCACTTTTGCATAATTTGTGCAACGTCGGCATTTCCCAGTTCATTTATTGGCAATGCTACTTCGTTTTTGCATCCTTTATTCATTTTTATTCTATTGTGAGTCAATTTGGAACTTTTGATGTAACATTGGTGCATATGTATTGTGCATTCACAGTATACTATAATAAATATTACAGATGTAGAATAATTACTGGATTCTCATCAGAGGTATTTTCACCACCTTCCTTGATGCTGATCGGAGCATTTCACTGCATTGTGCATCATATAAAAATAAAAAGGGTTGTGCTCTTAGTCTGTCCATTAAATGTCCATCTGCATTCTCAGGAATTATCAGAAATTCGTTTCTTTCACATTTCTCATGTCGTTCGATTCTGTTATTCGTAGCACTAGTTTAAAGTAAATGGCTTCTGTAAATATTGTAGGCAAAAAATAATGAATTACATAATACAGGGTCAGAGAAAAACAAGTTGACGTGTGACTCATGTAGATGAAAGTTCATTGTCCAAAAACTTTTAGCGTATGGCTTAGGCGTGAAAGGATAAAATATCATTTACCTGTACACACAGTACACAGCGAAAGTGATATTATTATGTAATTTTACCCATCATCACTGTAGTTAAACTATTCGGCCACTTAATTTAGTTGTATTTTTTAATCTCGTATTTGATGCTGCACAAGTGAAGTAAAAGTGAAATAGTGTGTATAATATCTGAAAATCAGTTTAGTTTGACAATTTCATTCCAAGTCAACGCCAAATTTTTCTGATTCTCAAAATTTTAATGAAGGGCATTTAAGCTCAAGGTTTGCATGAAATGTATAAATCCATCCACACTCTTTCATTTGCATCTTCACAATTATCTTACAGTATGTTTACATATGTAACATAGGTACTATATAATTCACATATTCGTATATATGTAGGATGATATGTAGGTACCTACTAATTTAGACAAGATAAGAAACAACTGTAGGCTTGCTTTATTTTTAAACACTAACTGTTTATCACAGAGCAGTACCTACTTACAGTACTTTACCAGATTCCCAGTTAGAACTCGATAACCATCCCAGATTCCAAGCTTCAGTTAAATGCTCCGAGTAAGCTCATCAGCCTTCGGAATCTTCCATGTCTTGAAATTGGTGATCTTGAACTCAGATATATACATAGTGTTCTTCCTCATCTTCCCCGAAATATTATATTTAACAGCGCATTTGGCTGTGTCGTTGAAAATAATCTAAAGAAAATAATTTTTCAGAGCAATGTGCGGCTAAATATACTCCAGACTCCACAATGTTTTCATCGTGTTGCATTCTAATGAGGCATTTATTGTCATGTTATGGAAAGACATATAAAGTCGTCATACAATCCTTTGACACGTTAATTAGCTTCCATATCTCGAAACAGTTGCCATTAAAAATTCAAAGTATTAATTTCAGTGGAAACAGATATGCACATTAGAAATACGCTTTTATTTTAAATATCAAATGATTAATGAATGACAGAAAATGAAAGGCTTTAGAAGCCAGTTTTCAAAATATCCATTATAACACCATTTTATTTATCGTACATGAGGCTTATGCGACATCTGGTACCCGGAATAACGTGTGAAATCCGCCGAACGTGTCAGGCTTAAAAGTGCATTGATTTTCTTTGCAGCCGTTAAACACTGCTTAGTTGTTAGTAGACTGCATTTATGACATCTCTTACGCCAATACGAAGGTACTTCCCAGTAAATGCCTTTAGTTTTTGATTTCAAGTTAGTAGTCAATTAGAGGAGAGATAAATTAGAAACGATTTATTTACTATGCATTGGCTTATACTTGGATACAACAATGATGTCTATGAAATTTCAAAAACAAAAATTATCTTGGAATAACAGAATAACGAACCCGAGAAAAATAACAAATGCTTAGATTTAGAAAGCATCAATATTGCAAATAATAATCATAAAATATAATGGATAACAACACAATACAATGAAAGGCATAATAAAAATCGTACAACTCATTATTAGACTGTTAAACCAAGTAAGGCCGCCATTGTCATTGCCATGGTTCAACTTTTTTGTATTGCTCTGATTTTAAAATGAAATTCATATCTTTTTAAATCTTCTTCAATCATTTTTGTCAGCAAGAAAGTAGCTGCGTAACAACGGCTATTGTTACTCTGCTAATATGGCACTGTGATTACTGGTCTATTACAAAATGCAAAAATCATTTTGGAATATTCATATTCGTAATTGTAACTGTATAGAAATCAAAATGCCCATTCTTGTCGTCACTTTCGCATCACAACAACTTACGTGTATATCAACTACAATAAATATGATATAGGTAATAGCAAATTCTAAAATAAAATTGTAAACAAGGTCCTTCGGGGAAACACGACTTATGCATACATACATAAACTTTTGATTGTGTTTTGCATGATTTTTAAAAGGAAAAATATTAACGACAATATGTACATAAAAGACGTTGAAAGACAGGGCAGGCTGCAGAGCAAATTCCTTTATGGAATCTGGAATCAGACTTAAAAACTTTCTGTTTAAACTTTTCGTTTAATATTCGTTTTCA
>JABASI010006913.1:0-10345 GCA_019776505.1 Tomocerus nigrus
TGTCAGTTTTACGTCAACCAGTTTTTGCTCTGCTCTCATAATTTTTGACATACTGTGGGGCGGTTAATTTTGCATGGGATTTGTTCCCCAATACTTTAGCTTTAATATCACTAACAGCCGACTTAGGCATATCAAGCTTTTTGACTGCATTTCTGACTGAGGCGCTGGGGCACCGTGAGAAAAACGTCTCAACAACTTTTAATTTTCTAGGTGTCCTTGGTGAGTCGGGTCAGCCACTAATACTTGTGTATTCGGCTATTATGTTTCTTTATACCTTTGCTTGATTGCAAATATGGTCGATCTTGACATCCCTTCTTCTTCAAAATGATTCCAGGTCCTCTTCTTCCCATCTCCAGCTTGATTTTTACGGTAGTGAAAAACGCTTTTTGCACATACATGCTTGATGCTGACTTCTCCTCACTTCGTTGGGGTAATTGCAAAATTCTGAAATTTACATATGTTACACAAAACAGTTCACGGAATCCAGAAAGGTGAGCCAGCATGTGTATAACTTAGTTGTTTGAGAATGAATTTTTTTTTACATTCTCTCCATCCAGTTTTCGGACACCCCCTTATATACGCACTGTACTGTTAGACCGGCACTACTCGGGAATGGCAAATATCCGACTATGTGGCAATGTTGTTGTAGGAGTCGGACCGTCGGACGTAAACTTTTCCAATTGGTCTTCACTTCACTATGTATACACAGATGATTTTTTCGCGCCACTCTACGACAGGATACTTTTGGATTTCCTGGCTATGCGCAGGAGCACAGGGGTACTAGAAGGATTGTAGTGACTTTTGGAACCAAATAATTGAACCCGACTAGACAGAACAAAGTGGCTAACACCGTTGGAAACAGGAGATCTCAACTTAAATATTGATGCACAGCAAGTACATATTTACTCCGAGTTTAAGGAGAAAAAATCATGGTTTAGGCTTATTAACGGGGGAAATTAGACAATTTGAAACTTGTTTCTTAAAATGAATATTCTAAAATACAAAAATGCCTTATTACCACGGCATATTATTCTAAATCACCATTGATTGGACCTCCAATATTTATTGTATTTGATCTGTGTAGTCGATATGTTCCGCATTTGTATTACCTGTAATATTTGTATTTACAGAAGTTTTGTTTAAGATTGAAATTGTATTAAATATCTATTGATGTAAACCGGGTCCCATTTTGAAAAACAGTTTAAATTTCTTTTGAACTGAAACTGTCTTGACAATAAAGCAATTACGTAGCTAACTTGCGATTGCAATTACTTATCTGGGAAATACTGTCGTTGAGAAAGAACGCCGGATGAGGTATAAAGTCGTGCTACCAGTAATTTACGTAGTAGTAAGTAGGTACCTTACGTACGTACGTTGTACATGCTTTTCTGCGACACACTCTTCTATCTACTACACTTCGGCTTACTATATGTTTGCTGGCAATAAATTATTACCCATAGTAGAACTGTGAACTGGCTGTCATATCACTATGCACTAGTGTAAACCGTAAGTACATAGCTACTTAGCACTGCACTGCTAGTTATCACAACCCTATTATAATATTTATATCTGTCTCCTACATTCCCAAATAGATATTGAATTGATCATGTCCTAATGAGCTAGCTGTCTTTGCATTTGGACAGGACTGTTTTCCAAACACTGTTAACTAAAACGGTTTTAATCGAGAAGTTTTCTAGTTTTCTTGTCAATCATAAAATATAATTAAATAGACGCCGGTACTGTTTCATTTATTAATGGGATTTTAGTGCACACATTGTGCACAAACAAAGGAGAGAGCTAGGCATGAAATTAATTTTAAAGAGAGTACACTTGCGTTTGGACTTTAATGACATATAAACGAAAAAGAATTGGAAAAAGTTGCTTAATGAAACTCAATCTACACTTTCTGAACATTTTATTTGAATACTATATACATTGCTTATTTTGGTGGCATTAGGAATCCGTTCAATTCTAATTAGCTATGACCATCCGTGACAACTATCCTAGAACTTACGAGTGACATTTGATGACTATGAAAACATGTCATAAATACCATTATAGTAAATCATAAACCATAATCACATAATTTAATAAGTATATATATTTTGTGATCAGTCCTGTATCGATTATTATTATGTTGGGAATGTTTTCATTTAGAAAATGATTAAATGCGAATTTACTGCTTACACCACTATGTTTTAAAACATAGCTTGGCATTTAATAGTGTAATAACTTTCAAAATAGAAAAAAACTGTAAACTACAAATAAATTAATTAAATAAAATTCTCCAGAATACTTCATGCTTCAGAACATTTCAGTGGGGGATCATAAAGGTTTTTGTTACGAAAACGAATCAAATGCAGAAGATCCATTTCCGTTTAATCCTATCTATAGCATAGCTACTACCAAGACCTATTACCTACCACTACCTATATTCGCATAAACAACAAAAATGTTTGTATGTATTCATGAATGTCATAGAAGAACTACACACAAGCGTAAACCAGCTCTAGTCTAGGCCTAGCGTCTAGTCTAGTCTAGGCTACCCGGTGCAAGTTCTCATGTTTTTTGTCTCAGCAGTCCCCATATAAATTCATGGAATGCAAGCATGTAAAAACTTTATCTTTGAAAAGTGTCCCAAGTGGACATGTTAAACTTACCCCATTTTCGAACTTAACCTTTATTTGAACTCCAAAAATAGATGCACAGTTAAATTAATTATATTAATCCGGTCATGATTTATCTTTGTACATATCTTGTCAATGAATGAACGGACGGGACGGACACACAGACGCATTATATATTGAACAAAGTTCCCTCCGGTAATTACAAATGAATAGTGATATTAACTATTTATTTTGAAGTTCTCCCTGAATAAATTACTATGCAAATAGCAGTAAAAGCACTTGCCAACCTACTATGTATTCCTCAAGAAAAAGATTTAAAATGTTTTATTAAAATAGAAAACTGCGTTGGAGAGTTTATCAGGTTTATTGTTGGGAAGAAACATATATAATTTAGGTAAAAGCTGTATACTTTGCATTTAGCTGGCATCATCTCTAACTGTTCCATGTAACATTTTTGTGTAACACATAGGGACTGGAACATATGCCGTAGATAATCAATAAGCCCTTTGAGAAAGGCACAACCAAGAGAACTTTTTTATTATTATTGCCAAACTAATGTTCTGCTTTATTATAATTTTTGACCTTAGCCTAGAAAGTCTATATATTATTCTGAATATTTACAGTATTCTTATCTCTTATTTTTAATCTCATCCAAGGCACCAACGAAGAATTAATAAAAAAAAGTTGCATGGTTGTTTTAAATGCAATAAATGGTAGCATAATATAGTTGAATGAAAAGTTACGATTTTGATCAAAGGCCCGATGAATGTATGAAAAAAGTAGTCTACTTATATGGCAAAAGAAAAGTTGTAGAGAACTAGGTACTTTGTAAAAGAAAGAAAAGATGAGCAAATGTTCAGATAGATATTAATACATCAGGGTTACAGAAACACTCATATGCTTTACACTTGTTTACAGTCAATCAACTCCCAATGCAGAAAAGGAAAGCATGGCCTTTTATTTCTTTAGGCTGTAACTTCTTAAAATTCATCTCCATTGTTGTTTTTGGGAAATGTGGAAAAATATTTCTTTTCGTGGAAAATGGTACCGTAACTGGTAGTCGTGAACAATAAAACGTCTGGAATTTCAGTATGAATTATGAACAGAAAAATGACAACAATGTTCATATGGGGATTGGTTATTTTTTAATGAACTTAACGAAAGTTTCTTGCAAAATTTTTAAAAAATCGTTTCTTGGAGCATAAAAATATTTTTATTTCGAAAAATGATAATGTTCATATGGGGATTGGTTATTTTTTAATGAACTTAACGAAAGTTTCTTGCAAAATTTTTAAAAAATCGTTTCTTGGAGCATAAAAATATTTTTGTTTCGTACAGAATAGATTTTATTTAAGTTAAAAAACACTTTGCTTCTTAGGAAATCTAATTGATCATTACAAAAAGAACTTTCGTAATAATATTTCGCCTAGAGCAAGAATGAGACCGAAACATGAACTAATGAAGACTTTCTTTGAAAACGTTTTTAATTCAATGTGTAAGTTGACGCAATGGACAAACGACTCTAAAAATTCTAATTTATTGTATTTTCAAAGAAACTTTTATCTTTCTTAGATTCAAAAATTTCTGAACTGTTTGAAATAAGAATATTTGTACAGACAGACAATTTCTGAATCCTAAATCCCAAGAACAGCCATCACTGTTTCTGAGTGTTTTTTGAGATCTGATATGGTTTCATGGTATGATTCAGTTTCCATTGACCAATGCATCTAAGACTATGTGACTTACAAATCATGAGTCAACTATACAATTTAGAATCTACTATAAGATGAGCGTGAAATGACTAGTGCAGTTATGCATCAAATTTTTTATATACCTAGGTAATTATAATAGTGAGCTGTTTCCTAATTGAGTTGCAAGTCTCTGCTGGAATAGAAATTAGAAGATGCGATATGAAGGTGAGATATGACAAATGTTAATAATGAGGTTAATGTTCTGAAATGATAGAAAAATCATTGATGGGATCCTGTAAGAGTTTTGAAAGTAATTGTTTGAGTATCGACGCAAAAAGAGTTGAAGCATCATTTTTTTATTTTCGTTTTTCTTAGATTTTGAGTCTTTTTATGTCTATTTGCATAGTAATAAACCTTTTTCAAATTTTATATAAAAATGTAATCTAACCAGATGTTTACATAATAAACCCAGACAAACACTAGACTGGATGAGAAACCACGTATGATTCAATATAGCAGGATTTTAAGGATTTGATACAAATTTCGGGAGACGAGTAAAATTATTTGCTAAAATTAATGACAGCGACAATAAATGGACAAGTCAGGAAGTTTACAGAAAGTGTACTTAAATAAATCGAATAGGTTTGACCTAAATGTAATTAAGTAGGAATATTGTAGACGAATGTCCGTAATTTCTATGAGAATCTAAGCTAAGGCGATCGACTTTTAAGTAACTAACTAACTAAATAAATTACACTGTGGGAGAAGACGTAATGAAATACATACATAATAATGGACATAACGAGATATCAGATATCAGCTAATCGGACGTTTCTCATATCCTATTGAGCAGCTATTATGATAATAATATTATTTAGCACTGAAGAAATTATCCTTTTGCGAACAGTAAATTAAATTAATTATTATGCTTTCTACAAAACTGAACTGTGGGTGTGTGGAACTAATATTAATACAATTTTCGTGACATTTACTGCTCCTTCTTACGAGAGTAAAATAAAACACCTAATTAAGGCCCAGAAAGGTAATTAATTATCTTTTCCTTTGGCAGTTATACAGTAGATGAAGAAAGAGGTCAAAGGTTTCATGCTTTTTTGTAGTTAATGTGATGTGAATGCGAGTCGGGAGGAAGTGGAACTGAATGTAAGACAAGGAGACAACGTTGGATCTAAGATTTTGAAAATAATTAAGTAGGTATTTCTAGTCAACAGACTGAAATGAACGAATGTTTCTTGCAGCGTGGTGAAGGTATTTATAGGATGTGACCTTGTGGATGTGTGGAAGGTGACTGAAGTGAAGCCTGAAGGGTTTCTAATAAAAATATTCAAGTGTACTGACTTGGATTTGTACAATGTAAAGGATAAGGGCTGACGGCTAGTTAGGACACATACTTATTTACTTAATGTTAATCAACAAGTGAGATAAGTTAAACAGCGTCTGGATTTGATATTCGGTTAGAATTGAGAAGAAGTGGCTGTAGCTCGGAGCACCCACCTCACATCAGTTAACTACAGTTAAACGTCACAAGTGAAAAAACGCCTGAGCGTTACGTCAATAAAAAACTTATTGCTTTCAGAGGAAGACACTATAAGATCATTTAAGTAAGTTAATCTCCTATAAATTATCCGATTCACACTCTGCTGGATTTAGCTCAGCCTACACAAAAACGGTGACGACTATTCACTGATCATTCTCTTATAAAACTGCACGGAGCTTGATATAAAACCACAAGCTGCACATACGAATAGGAGACGGAGGCGCGACGTGACTCAATTTTGGACACTGATACGCACCGCACGACAGGAGAAATTGAAACCTGACCAAGGTTGTCACACTCTCAGATCAAGGGTAATCAGTACTTTATCGAAGATTTGCAAATTGAATTGTCTACTCGTCTCTAGATGAATTTAGTTCCTCATTAACACTACTTGCTTCGTGTGTGAAATAAAAATTAGACAGTACGTACCAATTTCACAGATGCGACTAACATAATAAAGTTACTAAAACTAAAAGAACAGGAAATGAGTCTACGTTTAGATAATCATAATATTGCAATTAAAATAACAGAAAAAGATTCACTCAACACGTCACATATTTACGAAATTAGATAATATAAGTACGAATCACGTTTTATAAATTTTGATTTTCTTGCCCGCTACACGTGTTCATCAATACGCAATTTTAATATTGTCTACTATTTTATTTTATGCCTATTGACTTTGAGGTATGACTGCCGTTCCTCCTCCTGAAAACAAAACAAATTCATTTACTTCAAGGCACACTCGGAGCAACGGACAAATATCAGAAAATATACTCTCTACAATAATTTAAAATAAACAAGAGACAAGCACAGATATTCACAAAGCATAAGTTACAATCGGCTTTTATTTAAAGTACGCAAAATAAAAACTCTAAATCTTTTGCATCTCCTACTACACTGCACGCACGTCGCTACCGCCTCTCTAATTTACTCACGTATACTAACAGTAAATAAACATCTAATACGTTTACATATACAACACCCATGACAGAGACAGAGATACGAAGTCTATCAAAATATAAATGCAAGCGGTCTGAAGTATGGATTCTACGGACTTCTACGCACTCCACTAAACTCACCCTGATGGGAGACATAGGGGACTGTCATAATCGTAGTATGCGGTGGTCCGTGTCCGTGAGGATAACTGACTCCTACTACAGGGACACTAACATAAGGGAACCCCATGTGGGGGGGACCACCGTGACCCCCACCACTTTGCCCATATCCGTGCCCATTCGCCTGCACTACAGACCTAAACACAAAAACAAATCACATCAATTAATTATCATTCAACTCCAAATCATCATCAATCCTATTTAGTTTACCGTATAACTCGATTATAGTCCACCCTCGGGATTTATTATTTCAACCATCCATCCATAATATACTCCACAAGAAAATATACTATGGATTTCAGTCCATCCTCAGACAATGTTAGATAAACAATAATTATTTGCCCTCAATGAGGTTAGTTGGATGAACTAAAACCAGTTATACGATAACAGTTAGTAGGTAATTAACAAACTTACGTCTGTGCTGAAGGATTATTGGATTGGGAATTATTCTGTGGATGACCAGGATTATTTTGGGGTGTTCCTCCATTGTGATGAAGGTAATGCATTGGCGGATGCATCTGGGTAGCACCTCCTGTCTCGGATTGATACACGGTCATCATGTTAGGCGGAACTACACGCATCACCTGCAACCACAAAAAAGACTCTAGTCAGGAAATCTTTCAAAGGAATTAAAATAAGAGAGAATTAAAATGAAGAGACGTACTTGCGAGTAGGGCCCAGGAGGAACGAAAGCATATTGAGCTGGAGGAGCAGCAGCCTGAATAGATGCCGGAGTCAGCAGTGGGGGACCGGTTGCCATTTGCATTGGTGGCGTCATTTCGGATCGGGGAGGTACTCCTAACATTCCGCTTCCTGAAACACACGAATTGAACTGTTACGAACACCTGCTACCCCACGAGTGGACTTTATTGTGACAATTAGAATCTATAGACGAGAGTAAAGCATCCTTAACCTCTCTGACCTTTCCGATGGCCACCGTGTCGCGGGGTCGTGCCGCCGGAGGAAGCCGATGAGTTGGAAGATGGGGTGAGAGCGGCGGCTTGAGCGTGCGTGTAGGGTGGAGGAGCGTAGAGCATCGGCATGGGCAGAGGCATTATTGGGTGGAAGGGCGCTGCAGTCATCAGCTGAGGAGTACTTGACGTCGCTGGAGTACTCGGAGGTCGGGGAGGGGTACTCGGAGAGCGCTGCAAATTCATAAGCATCAAAAAATATATAAATAACCATTCTGTAAATCCGTTTCCGTCGACAAACAACCATCTCATAAATCTTCATCAATGCAAATGATGATGAGACTTGAAGCAATATGCGTAATCTCATTAAGACTTGCATTCAGATTTGTAAGACACTTGTTCGGATGTGTTTTAAATCAGTGAGCACTATTAAAAATTAAAATGGGATATTTTTTAAATATTATAATTGTGTTGATGATGATTTTCATCAAATTACCATTTCATTATGTCAGTTATTCAGTCGCCGTACGGCGCCCGTAAAAACTGTAAGTGTTTAATGCTAACAGGAGGAATTTCAACTCCAATGTGAAATGTCATTTTCATGACTTTATTATGACCTTATCCAAACAAAAATAAAGTCACGTAGGTGGAGGGGAATACATTTAAATCGGCTTCCAATAACTAGAAACGAGTGCAAACTTTCTTTAAGTTCTATTTGCGGGAGAGTTCGAAAACTAGTCCCCAAATAAAGACACGGCAGGCAAACTAAAAAATCTCGAAACCGTTTTACACTGTCTTCACCACAAAATCTGTCGATTGTTAGGAAACGTGTCATTTGTGATAAATTTACTGAAGCATGTCCTTGAGATATGGTATATACTTTTTCCACTATTCTTCTTCACTTCTTTTGAATGGTTATGCATAGTCACTTATATATTACTCTGTTATGTTGAAATTAAAAAAATATTTTACGAAATACAGTTCTTGTAATCCTTTCTTTAAATGTGACGGAACGGAAACCTATTTCAGTAGTAAGTCTAAGTTGTCGTGGGATCAGTACCTACCCAATAAAAAAAGTCGGCCAACAAAAATTCATTCTTCGAGAAATCGATATTGATTAAAATAGAAATATCTAATTACGCAGATTAATTTGGAGTGGATAATTTGGGAAAAGTACATATCCATTTCAAGCATGAGAATAGTCAACATAGCAAAATATTTCTAGAAGGCTGACACAAATTTGTTGATGAACAGAGCGTAATTCCACAGTTTTATGCCGAGACAGAAACAAAGCCCTGGGCCGCCAGAAAATCCTTGGCACAGCAAGTGCGATATTTTCGGACGGCGGGAGCAGGGACTCACCGGTGTGAAGGATTTCGAAGCTGCGGGTGCAAATTCCTTTGCATCGGGGTTAAAGGTAAACTTCTTCTTAAACTTAGAATCCGAGTCGTTACAATTTTTCTGATCTCCTCCGGAGTTTGGGGTTTGTTGACTATCGGGTACTGTGGCGACGCTGGGAGGGGTCGTTTCCCTAATATTGGGGTTGATTTGCGCAGGCGTATTTGATACGGCGTTACCGTTTGTAGTACTTACAGGATGAACTGCGTATGTAGGGGTATGTGAATTATTATTTGCTGATGCTATGGAACTGTCGCCTATATTGACAGGCGTGCTAACTTGCTGAGGGGGTGGCACGGGGGAGAATTCCTCCTTCTTCGATTTAGAGGGAGCCGCCGTGGGGGGCGGAGGGGCTGTATTACTGGAAGGGGGACTGGGATTCCTACCTGGTAGACTGGGAGTTGCATTCGTTTGAGTGGAATTCATATGCAAGTTAATAGTGTGAGGATTTGATTGATTGGTTGATAACCGGCGATTCTGGGAGGGATCCGCCGTTGTTTGCAGCCTGAAATTGCTTCCAAACTCCTTCAGTTTCGCTGGATCCTCACGTCCTCCTGAATCACACAAAACACCAGGTATTATTATTTAGTTGTAAGAAAATAGGGCTGTGTATTGTTTGACAGGTTGTTTAAATGCGTGGGACCGGCAGTTTTCATTTTGGACCAGCAAAAAGTGACCGGTTCGTCATGGAACATGAAAGACAGTCAGATACTATTAGTAACCTAGGTCTATGTATTGTGCATTAAGTACAAACAGTTTAATGTATGCACCTTCGATTCAGTCAATTCAGTGTCTTTGTCTATACCAGCACATATTATAATGATATGGAGAAAGAGTGATTAAACATAAATTCTGAGTCTAGCTGTAAAAATTGAAGAGATAAAGCGTAGCCACTGATATTTATCATCCCTTGTCAACTGAACACCATGTCTCGTACAACTAGAAGTAAAAATAATGAGTAGTATTGCTACCCCTTCTTTAATCGTTTAGTACTTCGGGCCATCTAAAAACCCTGGAATTTCCAACGGAAGTACAGAAGAGTAAT
>JABASI010006914.1:0-10345 GCA_019776505.1 Tomocerus nigrus
CTTTGCCTATAGATATCAACTTAGTAGAGTATACACGTACAAGATTATTACAGACTATAGCTATGTTCTATTTATCTGTAATAATGATAATGATACACGTACTACTATGCAATTGACATGAACGAATACGATGTATGTTCTCAATATTTCCTCTATCTTGCCTACCACAAAATTTCTAGCCCTTTTTTCATGTAATAATGTTCAGCGTAGGAAAAAACAGTAGGATATACGTTTTCGTAAGTCAATCAATCATCTTAATCATTGAATCGATCAATCATATTGTATTATATCAACTCAACATCCCATCGTTAACTCCTTTGCACACTTTAGTTGTGGATTTGTATATTATTACCGTAAGGACGACTGTATTTTCAAAACAAAGTTTCGTATTTGTTTGCTTAATGGTGGCTCTGCCCGTTTTCTGAGGATTCAGACAAATTCTTCTAGCTCGTTTCCTTGCAATAACATGAAAATTCTTGTCTTTGATCTAATGTTGCTCTATACTTAAAATGCCACAACAGACAATGACTTCAAATAGTTAAGTACACTGTTTCTACGCTTTTTAAGCAAATACTACGGTACTGCTTCAATAGATATCAGGCACAAGTCTGCTGTTCTTATATTATTACGTTTTTCATCTATGGTACTCTCTGTAATCTCGGGACTTGACTTGGATTGACATTAAGTTAAATCACTTTCAATTTCCCATTCCTTATACTCCTAACATTATGCTAGTTAGGCTTCATTCGTTCGTGCAATAGTAATTTTGTTAAAACACCAAGAAAAAAAAACAGAACACACAGAATTCATGTACTTTACAAATATCAAAGGTCTTTGCTCTTTGATTTCGCCCTAACCACTCATTTTCTTTCATGTCATGTCATCATATCAAGTTAAGACAACAGTCATCTGGAAGTAAGACCAATAATTGCTCCGGCTTTTCTGCTAACGACATTCAGAACTGCATATAGTCCTCGACTTTTTTTATAAAGGAGCTATGCCATGCACTCAAGACCAGAGGCAATGCAATTTTCTCCGTATCATTACAGAATTACAATGACGGAATAAAAACAAAGGGAAATTAAACTAGTTAAATACAGCAGAAATATTTTATCGTATATAAGTGTAAGAGCCGAAGCAAGCAACTTACATTTTCTTTACTTTTGCATTTCGAGTTCAATGTTCAGCATGACCTAGAATGATTATTTTTTCGGGAGAGTGTAATTACTCTAATTACACTAGAAATATTGTCTTCATCACTTTCACTCAAAAACTATAGTATTAATTTTTGATTTGATTGAAATGTCGGAAACTCCAGTTAGCAAATCAAACGTTTCAACTGCATATACATACACGCAGGAGTTTTTCACTTGTTTCAAACTGCTGACATGACAGTACAATAGTCCCAACATTGATATTTCCACAAGAAATTACAGTTGAATTGACATGCACACACAGAAAACGGAATTTCACCAACTAAACTTGACCAAAGAGCGGAAACTGGAGCAATTTTCGGCTCGGAAAACGCAAATGTCTGTAAACTATGTTTTTCCGACTACCACAACCACATTTCACAGTATTTTGGTCTGTCCTTCCTAGTACAGTCAATAGCCAATACTAAAAACAATTTAAAATATGGACCAATTGAATAGTGTCCGTTATCAGACTACTCACCTACTAGCCAACCAACTACCAACCAACCAACACTGTTGCAAATGAGCGAGAAAATGAAGACGAAGCAAAATGCGAATCTTTCCTGTCCGTTACACTTTCAATTAAAATCTTCATGCCATAATTAATATTCCAAAACCACTGATTACTAAAGTCTAGTAGATATACACAACTAATAGCCGATATTTATTATATTCTAGATATGAAACTAAACTTTTTGGTATATTTAATAGGTTGAATGTATCAGATTTGGCAGTAAATTGAATTTTCTGAGCTGTATTAGCTATTCGTAACTTTAGTAGTTTTGGCTCGTTAGTGTGAAGATAAGTTTTAATCGAGTCCTAGTGAATCAAATGCGTAGAAAAGTATAATGGTCTGAAAAGTGGCGAGGAGAAGACGAGTGTTAGCTAGTAGTTGATGTGGCTACTTGGCAGTCTGACTTGTAATGTGCAAGTGAGTTCCTTTCAACTTAACTGATCTCATCTAGAATCACATCTCATCTTCTCATCATCACTGCATATGTACTTATGCATATAGCCTATGGACTTTGCTGTAGGTTTCTTTCTTTGCTTATTATTATGCTCTGCACTGAAGACTTGTTCATATGTGGTAATTCCTAGCATGTACATATCTAAGTGAACAAGTGACTCGTGCTTCAAAATTGAGATGATGTGAGATGTGGATGTAGGTAGGTATATACTTGATAATTCCGTATAATCATCTACAGATATATGGTGTCTCCATATATAAACACAAACAAACATATAGAAACTATTTATTAACTCTTAGCACCTTGTACCTATTCATTTTGCACTTATTTTCAGAAGCTGCATGTATATAAATAAATGTCTAGCAATTATAGTATAGCTATGTGCATTCTATTAAATATGTAAGTAGGGAGAGGTAATATAGTATGGAGTATTCAGACTGCGAAATGTTGCAAGTTCACTTCTACATGCCAAAAATATGTGTAAAATGACTAGGTGCTGTATATTTTACATGATTTTCATTAAGTGTTCTGTTTTTTTCCCTTCACACTTAACATAAATAATGTGTGTTACGCTCAAATTGCAGTACATGGAAATAGAAATCGTAGTTTGGTTTGAAAATCAATGGAGCATAGCTATTTAATATCTAGATCACTATCTATATCTTCAATTTCATTGAAACACAAGTTTCCTATGGCGAACAACACTTTTTTTAGTAGCACACACACTATATTATTATTTAGTAAATAAAACTCACTGAGTTAAAACTCACTTAGACAGAGAGTAAATAAGTCAAACGAATCCATTTCACTTATTTTCCAATGAAATCGAAGAAAATCCCCAGTTGCAAAGAGCAAATAGGAGAGGAAAACATTAAATTCAATTCTGCTTCAATGGCTTTGTTTCTTTTGCTTCAACCATTTAATTTTTAGTGGGCTGTTGGCTGGTTGTTTTGTCTTGTCTTGTCTCCGTCTCCCCAACCTTTGTTTACACGCTCAACTATAGAAAACAAGTGAGTTTGTATGTTTTGATTGCAAGTTTGCGTTCCGTTCCTTTGCTCCTTGGATGTATAAGACTTTATTATTAAGTGTAGGCTATGTAGCAGTAGTTCGTGCCTGCCTGACAAGACTGACAATTTAATGGGCATAAATGAATGAGAGTGGAAGGAATGGAATGGTAAATAAATAGTATCATCAACTTACATCACATGCTATGCTAGGACTAAGCCCAACATGCCAAAACTGTTGAAAAACCCGTAGTTTTTACCCAAACTCAACACAAATAGAAAAACACTCGTAGTCGTAGTACGTTGATGGTAGTAGCTATTGGATTAGCTAAAAGCTTTTTCCGTCCACAAAAAAATCCGCACACATTCTACAAAACACTTCTAACTTCCCTACACTTAATGTCCTAGTAAGTAAATGGATAAATTCACGATTGAAAGGAGGTAGGTAGTAGTAGTAGTACGTACTTATTTGCCGAGACAGAGACACTACACACTCTCGTAACAACAAAACTAATACTGAATTGAACTGAACTAGTCGACTGTGTACTTTTCAATTTAAAGCCTTCTATAGATGATAAAGTGTAGTCGTTTCATAAAATACGACATACTGTTGTAAACTGTAATGCGTATATCTTAAGGCTCTTCAAAACTTGCAACTTAGACTCATGTACGTATGTGCATGAAGAATGAACGACAAAACCCAAGTCTGGTTTAGTTTCCTACAGTTGTAGAAATCTATTGTTATTAGTTATGCATGGTAGGTAGGAGCTACCTACTGCCTTACCTATCATATATCTTACCCTTTCTTGCGTTCATATTCGCAAAGAGTCAGGTGATTCTCTCTCTATCACATGGACAATAAGGATAGTCAATTCGATATAAAAATATGTTTTACATAGACACAACTACTTATTGTTAGTTAGCCAGAGCACGACATGGTATTGTGCTGTATTATTTAGTTGGATGGCCTGCACCCTGTTTTCTTAACGTATGACGTGTGTGTGTGGAGCTAAGGTGAGCTTATAGAACTAAAAGAATAGGTAAACTAAGCTAGGTAGATAACTATAACTTATGTTCATTTTATTTAACTCACTACTCTGTGTATATTGTAATGAAGTGTAGCGAACGCCATTGTGGAGTTTAGATAAATACAATGGGGGATTGTATAGTGTAACTTGTAAGACTAATGGAGAACGAAATTCCCAAAGGAAGGAATACTTAATGTGCATGCGATTATTACAAAGAAATCCACCTTTAGAGAAAATAGTGCGACATAGCCCGTGGCAAATCTTATATTTTCTTATAAATATGACACTCGTATTATTTATTCAAATGTATAATGTATATGTGTACATGTAGAAGACAATATTATAAGGCTATATAGTTACAGGTGATACGTTGCAATTTGTAAAGTTTGCAATGATATTCGAATGTGCACAGAGGGAATAGCTCCTTGTCAGTATAAATTAGTTGAAAAATGCAGCCTTTCCTTATTGTGATGTACAAAAATAGTAATGGGGAGGCAAACTAGAATCTAAAGCATATGTAAAGGAGAAAAATATAAGTAAAATGCAAATTTTCCTTCCTTTATCTAATAAGGAACGTCGTATAGTGTGAGATGTAAGGCAATTCAAGCTAAAAGTCCTCCTTATTACTCACTCAGAGCAGGACTAGTCGATGAAGATTGAATACTGATGAAGTTTATATGGCTTTGGTGCTAAATAAAAGTATCAACTTGTCCAGACTGAGAAATACATTATTATATTTTCCAAGGCAAGGTTACCTTTGAATTATAAACTATAAAAATGAGGGTAGGGCATCTAATTTTAAGCAGCTATGTCTATTGTACGTTTTTAGGACATCTTTAGGTAGTGCATAGACACACATTTTAGCTTTCTGGAAGGGAATATCTACGATTAAAGGCTGCAGAACGAGGTTAGAGAGTGACGTATAGGCCGTTGATGCAGTAATAATGGTGGGAATAAAATGTGAAGTTGTAGTGTCATTAAATGAGCAATAGATATGTTGAAAAGCTCAAGGAAATTCTTTAGTGCCCGAAAGTCTTTAAGCTCTTTTACCAAATTATGCAATGTAGAATAACCCAGTGTTTTATTACTTGTACATGTTCACATTGGATGATATTTTAATGAATTCACGTTTAGATCGTTAGTGGCTCACCGTAGACGATAGATAAATAGCTGGCTTAACTTTATACGCTATCGTCATCCTCTCTCTCTACGTGAAATACATAAATGCATACGTTACCCAAATCCGCTCAGGTATCTTTTGGATATATATTTCATAGTGTACAAGTAAAAGCTCATCGGATTGCATAACAAGAACATTAAGCATTAGAGAAAACCAACAAAACTCAAATACGTCTTGTACATTTCTATTTATTAGCAAATGGGTAGCAAAGGTAGGTAACTAAGTATATCGGAGAGCGAGGAAATGATTTCTATAGAAAAGCCAGATTCTTTCTTGGCAAGGTTTTACATGTGACTTGGTGAATTGTGAGTTAGCCTTTAAGTAGCATGTAATCTCAACATCAACATCAGCTCATCAACGTAACTTTTCCATTTACTATGCAGCAAAGTGAAGATAGAAACAACGTGTCCATTATCTGCTACCAGTACTACTAGTCCACACTTAATATCTGACTAAGTACAACCTACGGAGACTACCGAAACAAATAAAATCCGAGAAAATATGCAGACCAGAACGTACTAAAACCAGTAAAGAGCAAAAAATTTTAAAAACCACCTTTTTTAACTGAACCAGTCGACTTTACTCACCACATTATCTCCTCTCTCTCTCTCTCTCTCTCCAACAAGCACATACTTACCTATTCAGCTTTATCCCCACTCCACTGACTGACTGACTGACCAAGGGATTTTTTTATACTTGAATAACAACAAGAACAGAGCCCGTACTTTGTTGTTCATATGCAGAAAACCAAAGGAAACCACATCAGAATCCAATTGAGTTAACTAAACCAACTGGACTAGAGCGAGGAAAATAAACGAGCTGCTCTACCCAGTAAATATTCCAATAGCCGACTACGTACAAACGAATGCGGCTTACTTTTAACAGGGAATTATATTATAAAGTAGCCATCAGAGATCTATGTTTGGTCACACCTCTCATACATCACTTCCTCCTAGACTTTTATTACACTTTTTTCAATCCACTCCATCCTTTTACTATTCCTTTGCCATTTCACATCTTCTCGATGCATTTTTTACAGTATGATGCAATTAATGTTGCATTATTTACTATGAAAGGATGAAACTAAGAAATACCACATGACAATTGCGGAAAGCACTCCAATAATAAAGTAGCAAGAAGGGTTTCCATTTTCCATTACAGATTTTGAAATGCCTATTGTTATTCTACGAGATGATTTGTATTAAATGCAATTTTTGTCTTCACTTTAAAAATGCCGATTCAAAACGAAGTTTTCACACATTCAACGAGAATTTAAGAATTCAGAGCGAGGACCTACTTTTGAAAGTCGATCAGCAAAGTATTTGCACCGGTAAACATTTTATGTTTCCCATAATATGCCTCTTCTATGCGGTTAACTATTATAACTTTAAATAGTTTTGTTAATATCTAGTTTTGCATTGTGTAGAGTTTGAAGTTAAGTAGATTTGCAGCTTGTTTTAATTTGGTTGGTAAAATTCTTTTGCATATGCAATTATTTTCTTGGTCATAGTCCAGTCACTCCAGTAGTCTGTAGTTATTGATGCATTACGGCAGGGAATGGGGATTCCACACATCCCACCTTCGTTTCATGCTTCTCCTTTAACCTTTTGCTATTAGCCAGTCATTACTTAATGGTGTAATATATCCGTACTTAGCTACTAAGTAAGTGGGAATGTAGAAATGGAATGTAAAGAGGGGCATAAATAGTCCGTGTCATGCTTCACGTGCGAACGATGTGCTCTTCTTCCACATCTTCACTTCTTTCTTCCTAACTTCTATTATTCTGTGCCTTTTCTCTGTGTATTGTATGAAACTTGCTCTTAGTCTGGTTCATGGGATTGTGATTGGACCATTTTCTCTGTTAAAACCAGACGTAAATCAAGGCACATTTTATTTCTGACACTTCAAACACAATCGCTAGCATTAGGCATGTTACAATCAACGAAGCGTGCTTAGGGTTAGCTACTATTCCTTAAGATTATCTGCTATAAACTCGTATTTATACAGATTAACAGAATTCCAGTATGGAAAATGGAAATACAATTTTCCATCCTTATATCCTTATCATTTTTATTTCTTTACAATTAAAAGCAGTCTGATTTTCTAAAAAATAATGACCTGTGACGCATTTGGACCAGAGCTGCTCCGAGAGTTGGGAAATGATTCTATTGGCTAATACTCATGTGAAATGTTATGTAAGGCTCATCAAAAGGATTTTTCCTGGGGTTTACGACACACTAATGTTCATCTGTCCATTTTCTTTCTCCTAATGTTACGATATGCACTAAATAGTAAAACCAAACCACAATTTCTCGAATCAGCTATTGGCTACTTAAGTGCAAAAACAAAATCTTGCCAAAACCGAAGCCATTTGGCAGAGTAGATTCTTTTTCTTGCATGTAAGCTCAACGGACGGATTTAATACAAAACAAAGTTGTAATATTTTACCTTTTTCCCTATGCGAGTTACATCAGACTTAAGTAGAATATTATCACATATGCCCATATGTGCCCCTCCTTCTCTCGCAAAGTCTATACATCATTTATTTGACTATTAGTCTTAGCCATTAGTTACTTTATCATTTATATTATAGACACGGTTATAACACGCAAGGTCTATACATGAGCCACAACATCATCAGTAGTGGCGTTGCAAATGTAAGTAGACATTTACACAACAATAGAACCTTGCTTTCTTTCCCCTCCCTCCTTATCCATTTCTTTCCTCAAGATACATTTGTTATTATTACCTTATTATTATTACACTTTGCTAGAAGAGAAGAACGTTTCGTACACACAACACGTATCTTACATCATTAATATCCTCCACAGAACCACTTGGACTGAAATTTCCACAGATTAGCTCCATTTTATCTCTTATTGTACCGTATAGAAACATAATACTACAATGCACAGCTATAAACACAGATATCTCATTATTCTATAGCTACCAAATTCCATATGACACTAGACGACCCAGCACACGTTACTCTTCAGATAACTTAAGGAAAGCTGGTAACTTTTAATGTCTTTTATCCTACTCACACTCATATCTACACTACTCGTCTCAGTGACCATCTAATGGTCTATTGTCTCTCTTCTCGTACGTTGTCATAATAAAATATGTCTATACTTATTATAGAACATATTATTACTATAAGTGGTAAAACATCTTTTATATTTTAAGTAATTACTATAACGTCAAGCCACGTCACTATTATATAGAGTTATCACTATTAATGGATGAGTGCTTCTGCCCATTGTAGTTCTTGTATCTATTTACTAAAAGTACAGTAGACTCTTCACAATCTTCAATTTCACATAAGTGCTCGGTGAAAGGATGTTTAGGGGAATTATCTTCAACGTAAAAGATAGGACAGGAGAAATGAATCCCTTCTTGAACAAGTCTATCTAATAATCTTACTCTACTACAAATGAATTTTGCACACATATATAAAATCTATACACAAATGTCACAGAGGATCTCACGAAATGCTACACACACATAGCTACATAATAGCACCCAATCAATATGCAGATAATACACAAACCAATCGAAACAGCGATTCATTTAGACAAGTTAATAATTACCATAATCTGTATACTTTATCATTTCAGTGTACTTTCCCTGCTGACAACTGCTGATAGCCATAATGGATTTTGATGGAAAAATCGCCTCTTATGCCGACATTTTTACATTACCGTAAGGTAAAAATGACGATAACACATATTACTTATCTACAAATAGGTAGTTTGTCTATTTCAGGAAAGTTTACTTCATATTCCTGTAATTGACAAAATCGATTGTGTATCATAATCACTTTGCGAACACTTATTATTAAAATGATGAAATAGTATTATAATAATTCTAAATTCTATAGATTCTTCTACGCTCAACTAATAAGAGAACACATAAGTGAACAAGGAAGATGCCACTAAAATCGGTATTTAGAATCTTAATTTTCTTTTTCTTGAAAATATCCAGCAGATAATCTTGTAACTGCTGACTTTATTATCAGATTTATCTGTATGTCCATTTTTCGGGAAAAACGCTAATTTTAAATCAAGAGTCTAATACAATAATACAAATAACCACCAATCTTTAAAATCTTTCTTTAAAATTACTACTAACTCTTTCATTTTAAACCATTTTTTTGTGTAAATGTTTTCACAATCGTATCAATCGTTTTCACATACTAATTATCAGACAAACTTTAGTCTCCAAACTTTATATGTCCTAAATTCTGATTGAACCATCCAGTAGTAAGGTGATTAATGAAAATGAAATGTAAATCATTTGAGAAGGTACTTGGTGTCAGATAGTCGTAATTTTATTTTCTTCCTACACTATCACAATAGTGTAATTACCAAAATATTTGAGGTTCTTTAAAAACATTTTTTACAGATCGCCAGTTTGGATTTTTTTCAACTTAAAAAACATAATCTCCTATAAAAGGTTTAAGAAATTTTCTTACTTTTAAACTGAATGTGTAACACCCTTATTGAGTTTTAATATACTTAAAATGCCCATACCTACTACTGAATTTATATTCATTGAGTTTGTATTATACAAACATTTCAACGGTAAAATACGGCAGCATTGTGAAATGGGGACAGTTATGATCAGGATAGTTGGAGACACTTTTCTAATCTCTTCTACGATGCAAATTATTTACACACATTTCTCCAAGTGTCATTGTTAGAATAATGTTTTATTTGAATCATTTGTATGTAAATGTGATGCAAATACTGAACTATAAATATTGTACACTGAATACTTAATGACTTTATGTACCATAGCATAACTAAACCGTCATCAACAAAAGGATCTCATCCATACATTCTCACCGGGTGTTAGTCCAAGGGGGGCCTCGCGCGAAAATTTTGAGGGGTCACGTGACGGGGAGTATAGGAAAACCACTTTTGAGCAATCAATTAGGGATAAAAAATGAAGCTGATATTTGCCACTATTT
>JABASI010006915.1:0-10344 GCA_019776505.1 Tomocerus nigrus
ATTTGAATTACACGACCCAGCCACGGCGCGAAGCTGCTTCATGCTATTCTTATGGGAAAATTTTAAATTTTTTGGCGCACAATATATCCTCCTATCTTAACCCGACTACCTTTCCTTAACGAATCATGTAGAATTTAATGAATATAAGTAGCGCTACTTTGTACTTTATATTCTAGGAACGTGAAATCATGTGCGGGGGTACATATCATAATTATAGAGCCTTGCTCAGGGTAGAGTTGTTAATTTTTTTGGTTATTGTTGCAATGCATGTGAAGAAAGGATAATATTACTGCGGTTTTAATAGAGTAGCATCTAACGAGCTATATGTCTGTCATCCTGTGTATAAATATAATTTGCCCGCGTAACGACTACAAGTATTCATCATATTCTGTAAGACAAGAAGTTTTAGTTATTACGCAACCCTTTATACTTTATGTTTCCTCATTTCCCAGACTTTCATTTATGGGAGACGCTTTCCCTTTCGACGGTCTTATACTTTTAGCTTATGAGAAAAGCAAACGTGCAGAAATAAATTGCCTCGTTTTCGCTTCCTAAAATTCAGTGGGCTTCAAGCAACTTTTCCCAAAAAGAAATAGTTACTAATACTTGAAACCACATAAAATAGCAGAGCAGTCTCCTCTGTGCGGTGTATCTGTTACAATGGAACTTTTGCAATATAATGATCATATCCGGGAAGAATGTTAGTGCTTTCTAGATCTATTGTTCCGAATGAATATACAACAAAGATATACTTAGTAACATCCCTTATACTGCTTCTATATTTTCATTTCCTCCTATTAGTCATTTCTCTGAAAACCAATTTCATAACCTTTAGCATTTCGACTCAGAAACTCAATTTGTTTCACCGAGCGCTGAAAATGTAACGCAGTTTTGAATTTTCAAAATTATAGTAATCGATTAGGATGTATAAAATTGCATTTTCAGAATTTAGTTGTTAGTGCTGAGGAAAGTGAGGAAAACTGAGCTTTAAAATTCAGTCGAATCCCTGCACGGATATATTGACTCTAGGCAAATGGCGAAAGCAAACCAACTCATTTTAATTTCACCCGCCACCGTCTATTCGATTTCAAGTTTCTATTTCAACTCCATTCCTTCCGAGTTCGTCTAACTGGATAATGTAATGTAGCCTAGTAGTATTACTTTACAAATTTAATTACCATTCCATTAGTCCTCCTAATGTCGGCAATGTGCAGAGAGGAAATTGTGGATCCTACAAAGAGACATGCTAAAAGTAAAAATGAATTTTAAACTTAACTCCATCCTGGCAGGGAAGCTACCAAGTAAGCACATTAGTTCTTCATTAGATGTATACCATAATTATATCTAATTGAATTTCTTCCGTCGAGTGCATCCTTATTAATTTGCATCAAGAATCGTAGCTCGGAAATTAGGATACCTACCACCAAATAATATTATTACAGAAATATGTGAGAGGAAAGGAATGCTCTTCAAGCAACCTAACACACTTGAAACATCCTAGGTGGTACTCATCCCCAGTGTATCAGAGCACCGGTGCGCGGTGTGGAGTAACATAGTTTACCTATTTCTATCTTCAAAACTCAATTCAAAGTTCATTTATTGCGGGAGTATTTATTAACACCAATGTAATGTAGATAGAATGGAGGTTTCTCCCTGAAAATAAATTAATCTAAATATTTTCATCTACCCTTATTTAGTAGTTCTCAGAAGATAATAACGTATATCGTTGCAAAATCTTCCAGAGGAAACGAACACAGTGATCCTATGTTTTCTACGTATTACATTTTACATTATACGTCGCTTCAATAACAACGCCCACACGTCAGGCATCAACCACGCTTACAATGAATTTCTACTCTGAAAATGGCTAAGGGTAAATAAACATATTTTGCAAAGTTTTGCCTCGTGGCCAATGAGCAATTAAGTGAGAATCATTTGACTGGGATAACAAATCTGTCACAATCATGAACAGGGGACACCTATACACGGTACAAAGTAAACAGAGTAACAAAATGGTGATTTGATTACTTCAATGCGATGTAATCAACATTTATACTTAAGTGCGTTTATGATTTGCAATAATGTCAAACAAAAGTTAGTTTTGCATGCACACAACTTGCCAACTTTAACCGTAATGAAAATCCACAAGGTTGAGAATACTTATGAAGTTTGGGCTTTCATCAGCCTTGGTATTGTTGTATCATCCTCAATGTTCATCAATTCAAAGGAAATTACGTTTGAAATTTAATTGCTATTTTTACTTTGAGACTGTTATTTACGGGTTTCGTAATTCGTAACGTACATAAATAGCGGATAATATTGCAGTAGGTAAATAAATATTTTTATGAAATAGGTACGGTAGATTACTTAAGTACTTTTCAAAATCCAAATTTTTAGATTAATTATTATTCCGTTAAACTTTTTATCATTGTCCAGAATTTACTTGATCCACTTAATCAACGTAGGTATCTTTCTCATTGTGTATGTAATGTAAACGACTATTTATTAAGAAGGTCCTTTTGGGTTGTGAATAACTAAATCAATCAGTAGAATTGAAGATGATGCTACATATTTAAATTATTTATAGCTTCCGCTATTGATTTGTGCATTTAATATATAGGATGAAGTATTAATAATTAATACTTCATTATGTATCGCATCTGGATTCTGAGTGAAGTTAATGCAGTCACATTCAAAGTTTCAAAGCTTTTAAGAAAGCCTTCAAGCTGAAGAAGCGATGGGTGGTATTACAATAACTTTGTAGTTTTCCACGCTATAATTAGTGAGGTCACAGTCGCATCGCAAAGTTACATTGCTGTAATGTTTCACAACAGATTCTTCGTACACTGACTGATATACCTTGCAATTAATAGGCTACAGACAAATGCATTACATTAAGAGCTCCTTGCCTTTGAAGTTTCAGTAGTTTGCACAGTGTGATGATACAACACATCTTAAGGATGCACAGATGTAGTAAAAAATGGACAACTGCATAATGCAAGCAGAAATGTAGCAAAATCTAAGCACGTTGAGCTTTTAAGCAAAGATGATGAACATTTGGCTTCAAGGATAGCTCAGTAAACCAAAACCTTGTGAAAAGCTGACATTAGCAAGAGATAAATGTAATGGAATTTTTATACCCATATAAGTGACTGAAACTACTTTAAGTGAGTGTAGCAGACGAATTGTCTTGTTCGAATATGATTGAAGGCAATAAAAGGTGAACGTTTCTATATTATGCTTCGCTGACTATCTTATGTGTCTACCTACCCGACAACACTATAAATATATCTTGTATCCACCACTGCAATGCAATGTGATATATTCAGGCTGTACTTATCATTAGGATAATGTAGTTACACACTTACATAATTTATACTTGGGGTAGGTAAAAGCTTCTTTGTAACTTGTAACGCCTGTAACTTGTAACAGATGCTAGAATAATGCATTTCTATTCACGCCGGCATTTTACATTCAAACAGCTGCATTATGCTTCAGTGGTATATACTACTGTACCTACTTACTGTATATATTTGCTATAACTCAATCGATATCCCTACAGCAAAAATATTTCATAGTAAAATAAAACACTTCAGTGTAACGCAATGTATTTTCCTTAAAAATACAAAGATAATAATTGCAATTCAATACAAAGTGTTAATTTTATAGCAGAATATTAATTGACAATATTGAAAAAACCTACATAAGATTTATATATACAACAAATGCTGGACAATGATAAAATGTTTAGCGGAATAATTAATCTAAACACGTCATAATTAAATTTAATTGGGGGAACTGTTTTATTGCTTCCTACATATAGAAAAGAAGTATTATAGCAATTTTCTACCTACTTCATAGAAATATCTATTTAATCTAACTTTGTAGATCTCTCGTAGTAATAAAAAGCTCTGACGAAAAATGGATTTACGTGCCTATTTTGAATGCGACTGCCTGCTAAGATGATAGCTAGTATGTAAAATTCAAGGAGTTTGAAGTTTTAACAATGTATTCTTAGCAAGAATAAGTGTGCATTAGTTGTAATGAAAATGTTGGTTGTTCAATGTTTGTTGAAGAAAGAGGCTATTTATGTAGTTAACGTTATAAATACACGAGAGGTACCTGATAGTGAGGTGTTAACCATAAGATGTTGCACAGTTGCAACATTATGTATGATTTGTAAAAAAGAGGATATCGTCCTAGTGGTATAGGTCAACTACCCCAACCTCGAGTTGTCTTTAGTCATTTATGCATCCCGACTTTGTTGCTGTTCAGAGCAGTTGAGAAGAAATGCAATATTTTCTTGTCTACAAGGATTCGTTACACGAGATACAGTACAGACAGTGTACTCAACTCAGTAAAGATAAGATATGTAGTTTTGTAATTGGAAATGCAACTGCACATGCATTTTCAAACAGCAGAGTGTCTTAAATAGGTTAACGATGAAAGTCTGTCTTAGGCATGGGCTATTAATAGTAAATAGTTGAGATAAGATGTGTTGTTTAGCATGTCTTGCCTGTCAGTCTCAGCTCTGCACGTATCTATTGTAGCAGACATTAATTGCCCCTTTTATTATTAGTTATTACAACGTGCTTCAAGATTTATACTGATAGCCATGAAGCAATGATGATTAATAAAACATTTTTAGGCGGTGTGACTACATTTTGCTTCTATGTGTAATCTGAGTTGATGTGTCGGAGCACGGACTGCACATCACGACACGACATCACGGCACACACTCCAAGACGTGTGTCCAATTTACTCCAAATCAAATAATATTCATACTCCATATACTTACACAGCCATTTCATCTTTGTAAAGAGCATCACGTGCCGTGCCGCCCATTACAATTATGCCAAACTATAGTTATCTCTTCATCTATACACATTTATCATTTATGTAAGATGCCAAACAGTTTAAACCACCCCATCAATTACTACCATACAATTCCTATACACTCCTTCTATGTATCTACTTATTATATGTTTTATAAGTAGCTATAAATACCTTTATATTAAATTCAGGACAAAACAGTTTATAGGAAGCAATAACGGTAGGTAAAGTTTCGTATTTATGTACATGTAAATGCCTATAAATTCTTGTGATAATCCTGATGATTTATTACGATTTCTATTTAATAAGCAAAGATATTAAAAAGATATGAAATTACTAAATGTATTACGAAATACATGTACATACATTACTGCAGGTTATTTGTTGGTAAATTAAATACAGGAAGTATACAATAGAAAGAAGAACAATAAAGGAGTAGATTTATTATTATCCTGTATTACATATTACACACAGAAGAATTGAAGACATTAACTATAAAAAGGTAATTTAGTAGAAATATCCTAAAGTAGGTGAGTAGTGTGGTCCGGACTGTAATATCTTGTAAATAAATTGTTGGTTTTGCCTCAGTTCATGTGTGTAGGTATACAATAGGGCTCATAAAGAAGGCACATATCTGTTTTCGAGCAGAGTAATAATTTACAAGTATGGCCTAGTCGTCTGTGTGTAGGTTATAGTATAAGCAGGGAAGCACATCATATTAATACTCGGTTATATTTAGCACCTTGTGAATGTATATGGGCTAATCCAAAGGAAACCTGTGTTCCTGACACTGCATTTGTCATTAAAACACTCAAAGGATGCTCTGGAAGGGAAATGGAATTGAAATGGAGAACATTATCATCAGAAATAACAGCCTTCTATATGAATCAGCAAGACTCAACACTCGAAAGTCATAAATAGTTACTGTCTATGTACATAAGGATGATAATATTGGTTTTTGAATTGCGAACATTAGTCATCTTTAAAGGTTCTTGTGGAGCATAAGCTACAGCGTTAGTCCTTCCACAATAACTGTCCTGCGTCTAATTTTGTTCTACTACTCGACTTTTTTGCTCAAGTGGTTTTGACGCTCCGGATCGTCCCTTGTCTCCAGCTTATCTCCTTCTTTTGCGCCTGAAAAGTGGAAAAGTGTGTTTGGGCGGAGAGAGTTGCTTTTGTGTGGACAAAGTCGAAACGGACATTGGTCTACTTTTTATATGTAACTATTACCGTTTTCTATTTACATGAGAAAAGACAGTAGCAATCTTCCCCCTTGACACATGCAACAAAGGATGGACTCACCGTTTTGTTGCACTACTACACAGATTAATGGGGAGAAGTCTCGGTCGAATCCAACCGGGAGATTCATAGATATCATCTATGGTGTTGGCACTCCAATAGAAAACATTCGCAGATTGGCAATCCGTTTTTCTCCCGTCTCTTTTTAGAGCAGAGGGAGAATGAATGGCTCCTTCTCCCAATACAAACGAAAACATGAGTGTGAAAAAGAATTTTTCACTTGATAGAGAAAGCAGTCAGAGTATAAATAGTACAACACAGCTGAAGTCGGCCAGCCTTGACTCGAACTCTCTTGACGTGGCCTAGCCTTTTCTATTGCATTTCTGTCTCGTTTTTTATCTCTTTCTCTCTATACACACAGTCACTCCCAACCATCCCCATATAAATACTCCTATATATTATTATCTTCAAAATTCACTATATTACTATGTACTACATAATGTACTCGGGAAAACGGCCGATCTATCTCCTGTGGAAAGATGCAACGCAAAATATCACAACTACAAGTCATAGCTTTCTTCGGCCTTGCTCTATACAGATATGCACTGCATATATACGAACCATTTCTTCCCTAATCTCTGTTGGGAATTTTGAATGGCAGAGCAATAATGTAGTGCAATGTCTTGAAACGAAAACCATATTACTCGCGAAACCCTTCTCCAAAATAACTGCATCGGAGAGGATGGAGAAAAATGAACAGTAAATATTGGACACTAACCATAAAATTCTTTGTGATAAAAAATCTAAAGTTCTTTTTCGCTTGAATAAATACATCAAATCAGTTTAATTGCTTTTACAATTATATCTATAGATGCATCACTTCTGTCTCGAATATCTTTATCAACTATAATAGTATTTTATATTCAAGTATAATAGTATAGTATAAATACTTTAATGAACGTCTTCTAGAATTTATTTGTTAATAGTAAATGTAACATTATTGACCATAATAAACATGTCGCCCTTTCCATAGCACGTGCGTAGTGCGTACCCAATAAAAGAAACAACAGCCTATGGATTGGATATCAAATCATAATTTGAATCCAAATTAGCTAATCAAATCAAATATAAATTAAATAATTTTACGAGTGTGAAATTCGTTTAGGTTACATGGTTATGGTTCGGAGCTGTTTTTATAAAACATAAAGGCGTAATGTTCTTAATTAGTAAATATGCTTGAATAGTGTTGACCTAAATAGGCCAGAGCAGAGTAATAAAGAGGGATGGTAATATGATCTTGTCTTACACAATTGACAGAGCAATGTGTTAATGTAAGTTAAAAGGCGTATCGATTCAATCAATCGATGTTTTCGCAGCTGAAGTTGTTAACAGTTTTGGGGAGGCGGGTAGTTAATATTGAGTTGGTTTAGTTTTTTGTCTTGTCTTACCCTTCACTTGAATTGGATCTAATTAGCTAAGGAACTTAGAGAGACAGGAATTCATTTTCCTTGTTTCATGTCGTGAGTTGTTGCCATTTAGTCGCTTCTTGTTCTAGGCCACTCGAAAAGGCTGTAAATGTGTAATAGAAGGAGAGCGTCTACTTTCTCCCTAACTAACTAAATAGCACTGTCTTCATTCTTTCCCATTTAGCTAGCTATCTTCCGCCGTTTGTTTCTCTCACAATAAGTATAAGTTAAAAGTCTGCTCGTGTTGGCTGACATGTGACTCTGTCTATGTCTTTATTGCACTCTTCTTCTGCTCTGGCTGCTGGATTCTTCATCTACTACCTACAAGTACAACAGTAGAACTAAGCAAACCTTTCAAGCTGGTTAAAAGTTTTTCTTCTTCTGTACACACTCGTCGTGTAGCGAGTAGTTGGGAGTTGAATTGTAGTGCCTTGTTCTATGTAGTAACATGTAGCTAAACTGGAGTCCTCTCTTTGGGGAATTCTGGGAAGAGTTGCTCTTATAACTCTGTCTATTTTCCCACTAGTCTCTATGTCTAGTGTTTGAGATGTTTATATTTTATTTTTCTTATATTAGGATATTTGTTGCCGTTATCTAGACTTTCCAGAAGACAGAATGGGCACATCTCTCGCTAAACAATACTTTAGTTTCTGTAGCGTAGGTATTTATAAAATAAAAGAAGGTAAAGTTTATTTGTTTGTTACACAGCTCTCACCTTGTTTTACCTAGATAGATTGCATTACATTCCATTTCGTAAAAAGTAGTTGTTTGTGTGAGGCAAAAAAGAAATTAGTATGAGATGTGGCCATTGTCATCTAAATTGTATTATGTACATATTTAGTAGAGAGACACAGGTAGGTGATATTTGTGTATTATGTGTGTGCATTTGATAAAAGGAAGAGCTAACTCTAATGTGGCCAAATCAAATTTTAAAATTCATACGAAATGCACACTTTCCCAACGATCATGTTAGGAGGATTTGGAAGAGTGCTTTGATATTCTCCGAAAGTACAATTCCGAATAAGTTTGCTTTGTGTGCGCACATTATTATAGCTCTAGCTAGATAAAGTATTTTTTTAGGTCAGGTTGTGTGAGACGAGAGAGAGAGAGAGAGAGAAAGAGCCTAACGTGAATACATGAACACTTGAGAGAATAAAAAGCAAATTGAAAGTTATAATAATGATAAGCTAGAGAGCTCTAAGTTCAGTTGAGTGGTTTGACTCGCCTACAGACAGAACAGAATGGAGACATGGAGAGCCCTTGTGCTTTCTAGACAGATTCGCTTACTTAAACACAATATCCTACATACAATGTGTGTGTGTATGTAGTGTGTGTGTGTGTGTAGATATAGCATTCTTCCCAAGAGTAACTATCAACTATCTATCTACACACTTAAATAATGCCTTCCATTGTGAAAACACTAAAATGGGATTTTTTTTCTAGTGTGAACTCCAAATCTACGTATTAAAGACGGACCTCTATATCTCTATTCCATCTAGAGCTCAATAAAAGTTGAATTAGGCGTATATGTGTAAAGTATGCACAAGTGCATAGCATCTGTCAGTTCCCATCTCATTCGCCCTATGAGTCCATTAAGCAACTCCCAGGTATTTTATCTCTATTCGGTTGAAAAAACTCTTTATGTAATGCGGAATTATTAAGGCTGGTCCTGGTGGCTGCTGCATACATTTCTAGCTTTGCACTTTGCATCTTCTGTAGCTAATCCCATTTTCTACCACCTATACCTATTCTTTAAGCCTCGTCATATATGACGACAGGGAAACATATTGCATTCATTACATAGTGCATATTTTTATGATCTCAACCTAAGTACATACTTACCTGTGTTTCTGGCTTCTTTAACTACCGAGTTTTATATTTTATATCTTAGTGTGACAACCGAGCTTTGTCAACAGAGTGTGCTTTAGTATTCACAATGCAGTGTCATCAGATTTCATTTAGTTCAACCATACATACATATGTAGAATGTAGAGCAATGCAATAATACTATACGAAGGAAGCAAATAAAATTCTGATTTGTATTCTACAGGAAACAAATCATTACTGCGTATGTGTCCCTTTTGATTATCTACGTCACCTCCAATTATGCATTACTCAGGAATTTCTACTATTTCTCCTACACATTCAATCTCTGTGGAAAACATTGTATTACATGACTCAAACTTCTGCACACTTTATCACAACTAATACAGCCACTATTACCTATGCATGGAAATTCATGATGACATCTACATGTGTAGACGGAGTCTAGCAACCTATTTTTGTACGTGTCTGCCAATGTGCCACATTGTCGGAATTACGTAGACGATGAGTGCAACTTCTAGATGTACGACAAACTATACTGACTTATATGTCTTCCTACCAAGTATGATGATTAACACTGATGGAATTTAGGATCAGGTGCTTTACATATGTGAGGAAGATCAAAGCATTCAGTCAACCATCGAAATTCAACTCAGTAGGGGTTTTCCCCATAGTTCCTGGAATTTATACACTTCTAGTATATCTACTGTCATTGTAATTTCATTGCACAAAATGTTGTACTAATATTAACAAAATTTTACTTCAGTAAGATTGACAAGAGTACTAGGTAACCTGCATGTAAAATACTAGTAAATCAATTTTTTTCCACATTTAAATATAAAGCCTTTATAACTATAAATTAGTGACCTAAATATGACCTGCAGGTACAATAGTAAATCAATTAAAGTACAGGTTCCCGGGTTACCAAATCTGTCATTGAACTATCTTATTTCCCCTTAACTTTTTTTTTTTCAAAATGCTA
>JABASI010006916.1:0-10343 GCA_019776505.1 Tomocerus nigrus
CACAAAAAGCATCCGAAGTATTGAATAGTTCCAAACTAAATTGTGCGAAAAAGATAGCGCGGAAAGAAAATATTTAAGGGAAAACAAAATAAATATGTTTAGTTTTTAGAATATTATAATAATTAATTTATTATTTTTTCCCTTTCTGTGATTTAAAAAAAATGTCTGTCAGAAAAGCGAAGGAAAGAACCTGTTTGATTTGCTATCACAAATATGAAATAAGCGATACCGAACGCAAGAAATGGTCCGATGAATTATTTGTAATGTTTCTTATGAGAAATATTTTGCAAATTCCGAAGTCATTTTGCGAGAGACTTTTGGCGACTCAAGGAAATCCCTCTCAATGGATTTATTGTTGTCCAGCATGCTCAAAAACAATTCGTGACCTCAAAACAGTATTTGCTGAGTTGACAATTGTACAGAAAAAATATGATTTATTGAAGGAAAAAGTGAAGTTGACTCTTGAATATTCCAAATCACTTAGCAAAGCAAGATGCGATGAGACTGAGAAGATCACTGAAAAGCAGTTTAACTCGGCTGACGAAATCAGGCGTTATATTTTTTCAGGTAACAAAATTTACCCCGATATAATACTAAATATAAAAACAAGCTAATACTATGAAGGATCGCATACCGAAAGGTACAAATTCAACATTTGTGAAAGTTTAATTTTGTACATGTGTTATTACTTATTACACGCTTAATTTATTTTTTTTTATCCAGGACATCGAGGATATGATACGGACATAATTAAAATGGAACCAGATGCCCGGCTGGAAATTAAAACGGAAAATCCGCACATTGATCTATTTGAAAATGGTCTAAAATTTGGAGACGATAACCAAAAAAACTATACGGAAGGTATATTTTTTGAGCAAGCTCATCATCATCAAATATATATAATATATGTAGTAATAAGCTAATATTACAACTGCATATCATTTTTATTTTAGACCCTGAAAAAGTTTATTCCTTATCCAATAAGAAGGGCATTTCCAAGAGCAGTGAAAAAACTCGTGAGCTAAGGAAACGGAAAAGTAATTATTATTCAATTACATACAATTGCGACTTTGACATTTTTGGGATATTATCAACTGGTTCACATTCTGATTTTATCTAAATCATGTTTCAATGCTTCAGATAAAAAAATGGTTGTTGACGATTTCGAAAGCTCTCCTGCCGAAGAAATAGTTTGCGGTGACTCGGATTCTGAGTGGGAGTCAGGAAATGTAGCAGAAATGTGCGAAGGAAGCGTTTATTCGTCCGAGGGTGAAGCTTTTCCCGACTCCAAATCCAAAATAATAGAGAAACCTCGTGAGAGAAAAATTCATATATTAAGATTTATCATTTGAATTAAAAATTTGCAAATTAACGTTTACGAAAAGGTAATAAATTATTTAATTAGATGTTGATGCCGCTATTGGAAAGCAAACCCCTGACGAAAGTGAGGGTGATTCATCGTCCAACGAAATCGATTTTGGTTCTGATTGGTCTGAAGAATCGGAAGAAATCGACGAGGAAGAACCACCTAAGAAAAAGCGTAAAGCGTCATCAAAAAAGTCAGACGTAAATAGCAGGGATATAATATATTGTTGCTCCCTATGCGATGCATTTTTCGTCTATGTCCACCAATTAAATCTGCATTATAACAATGAGCATGGAAAGAACTACAAATGTGGGCACTGTGAATCTTATTTTGCAAATCGGAAAGAGGGACAAGAACATTACAAAAATTCTCATCCTGAAGAAACTGCAAAATTACAAGGGTTATATTTTCACAGAGAACCAGAAGATAGGAATTGTGATTTGTGTGGAAAATTTCTCAAGGTTGGCACGATAATTAAACACTTGAATGAATTCCACAAGATTCCAAAATGTGTAATCTGCAGTAAAATATTTGCTAATCGTAATTCTTTAAGGAACCATTGTCGAGTAGTTCATTTTAAAGAATTGAACTTAGAACCTTTTGAGTGCAAATTATGCAAGAAGATTTTCAAAACATCATCCGATTTAAAATATCATACGACTTCAAAACATACTCGTGATTTTCAGTTCATTTGTCACATTTGCAGTACCGGATGTAGAAGCCAAGGTTATTTGGACAAGCACATTCTCCGAGTCCATACTGACAGTAAAGATTTTGCATGCAAATTTTGTGACAAACGATTTCATTCAAAAGCTCAAATGGAAAGTCACGAAGTAGGAGTTCATACGAAACAATTTAAACTCTACTGCGATTTTTGCAACAAAGGGTTTCAATTTAAAACACAGTTAGATAAGCACGTTTTAATTTTTCACTCAAATTCCCCAAAACCCTTCGTCTGCGAATTATGTAATACTTCTTTTAATTCAAAAGGACATTTGCATGTTCATCAAAGAGGTCATCATTACAAGGAACTGAATTTAGAGCCTTATCAATGTACCGAATGTGGGAAAATCTTTACATCGGGACCTGCCATGCTCCAAAAACACATTACAATCGAACATACAAAAGATTTCAAATTTATTTGTAGTGAATGTGGGAAACCCTATGTGACACAGAGTGATCTGGATAAGCACATCCGCCACCAACATAAAATGGAAGCCGCATGTTTGTGCACTGAATGTGGAAAAGCTTATTTCACCAAACAAGCCCTTAATGCTCACATTCAACGCTGCCACACCAAGGAATTCACACATAAATGCACTATCTGTCCAGATAGAGGTTATTCAGACACCTGGGGTTTAAATCGACACATGAAAATGAAACACCCGGAAGTGACACTACCCTAAATAATTCTAACGATAAGTTGGGCCACACAAAGTTAATGTATGAAAAAGCTTTACAGCAATAATTAATTACATAATTTATTTTTATTATTTGAATGTATTATAAAAATGCTTCGAATTATTTTAAAATTAGACAATACATTAAGTCAGTAACTGTGTCGGATTATTGTTAAGGAACTTCAATTTTGTTGTATCATATTATAATTGATTTGTGGTTGGAGTAACATTATCATCTTATAATTCTATTAGACAGGGATTACTGTAGAGACATATAAGAACTAATAAGAAGCGGTCATTATCATTGAATTGTCACTAAATACACAGTTTTGATTGCAAAGCAACGTTTTATAAGCTTAATTATATCTTATAACTAGAATTAGTTATAAGATATAATATACTCTCTGTACTATAATTCGCCCAATGTATTTTCACGAAAATTTTGTCACAAACCAAAATAATTCACCCCTGGTGAGTGAACTATTATTAAAGTGAATTAAATTGTGGGGAACTAATTGGATTTATACAGTATAGGATAGGTATACCGTATATCTAATAAATAATAATAATATAATTCTTCAAAACCGTAACGCATGAAAATGAAATATTATATGGATACCATTTCAGAATTCCTCCAGTTGGGATTAGTTTGCCGTTTGGACATCAAATTAAATAATATAAACCATTTTTGTAATTTTATTCGAAGATTTTTTAATTAACTGTATTTATATTATCGCAATTATAGGTGTTAGCGTACGAGAGTATAAATGTTAATGGAATGTTATTACATCAAATGTGCAACATTATTTGTTTAAAGACTGAACTAAACCATTTCAATAAGTCCGTTCATAGTTTCATAGTACCCATGCATTTTTCATTGAACATAATTATTTTATTTGAATATTTTGGAAATGAGATACATTAATTGTGAGTAATTAGTATAATTATAAACAAACATTTCTTCGACGAAAAATAAAAATGACTTGCTTTGCCAGTTGTCGCAATTAATTTTTACTTTGTTGCATTGCACATGGTTCTATTGTCTAAATGTCATTGTCAATTGCGCCTTGGTTCATTATTTTTATCTACGTTTATTTGTTATTTTTCCGAATAGGCAAACTACAGTTTAATGATATAACAGGAAATTTTCCAAGACAGAATTCCAGCGTGGCTACTTGACTGAGACTCTTCATTGGCTATAACCATTAGTTGACTTTTTGGTATTGAGGCACACATCCCTTCATTAACGATATCTACATCAGACTTCCGAAAACTGTGAACTGGAATTTTCCACTCTACTTCGATTTCCTGTTAAAGCATTCAGTAAATTGTACATTGGAATCTATCTTTTACGTGATTATATTATTATTATTATCACCAACCCCTTTCTAGTAGGTATGTAAATATGTGCTTATCATTTACCTTATTAGGATTGAATATTCGTATTTTTGACTGATATTTTTCAGCATCACTTTTTGTACCCAGATATTTCATCATTATATTGTAATTAGAGCCTTTTATGTTTGACCTTTGAATGAAAACGCCGTCTTCGTGCGTAAGACACTCAATTGGCCACACGTAGTTGTCTGCCAAGAAGAAATTAAATGGATTAATTCATAATGATTAAAAAAATAATAAACGCAATTGATTTTCTGACTTTGATTACTCTAAATACCTTCAAACTCAGTCAATCCAACATTAATGACAACTCCTCCTGATTCAGCAATTGGTGTATAGCGGTAGCCGTGGTCATTTTTAAGGTGTGTAAAAAACATTCGCATTGGAATTAATTGATTCGTACATTTCCTAGTTTTGCTATGATTACATAGAACCGACCTGTACAAAAGCAATAATCAATTATAAGAAAATATTTCTCTTCTTCCGCCTTAAAACAGACATTTGCGAATCTTTTTTTTTTTGAATTTTTCGAAGAGAAAAAGAAAAAACTACAATATAAGTATGGGTATATTTTCATTGAAGATTTTCCCTAGTTCTATTTCCCGTGTGCAGTTTGCGAAAATAATAACTTCGCAGTTCTCGCGTCGAATTTATTTTTCGATAAATAGGTAGAGTATATACATACGCAAAGTTGCAAGATTTCAAATGTTCCTTGTAATTGGAGCCTTTAATTCTTTCTTGACATCCGTCTTCCTCATATGGGCATCTAAAGGAGGATGCGTTGACAATGGACTCCAGTGGATAATTTCTCGTCTTTAAAAATTTTGCTTGACATAAGGCACAATTTTTAAGTCTCACTTTGCAGTCATTGCAAATCATGTGCCCATTTTCGCAGCTGTATATTGGAGCAACTGGGACATCCGTACAAACAGGGCATTCCAAAGTTCGAAGTAAATCTTCTTCAGGGCCCAATCGATATATAATTCCCCTTTAAACAGAATCACAATTAATACTTATGCTATGAGCATCGAAATTGTTTACTTAGTTAGTAATAATAAAAATATAGATATATAGGTTAGACTGTTTCTTGTATATCTTACCCTGCACCATTCATGGTCAATTCCTCGATTTGTATAAAAATTATCAACTTTGTGAGAGAAATAAAGAGACTTCTCGAATAAAAATAATTATTTCATGCAACAAGTATTGACTCAAGGTACAGACTTAGATTGTTCATTTATGGTAAATGCGCAACAATTATGAGAATTATGCACGAGAAATATATAACAAGTGTGTATCGGAAAATGATGACAATAATTATAATGCAGGCGAGGCAAGGGAGCGATTGAGCGATCGAGATAGTATAAACCATGTATAAACGAATTGCAATATTTATAAATATACAAGGAAACGATTACTCTATATCTAGGAATTACGTAACATAACGTCCTGTCACTTAGCTTCTTATCTTTAGTCTTCTCAGAAATTACTACGAGCTGCATAATTTATTTTGTGGGAGCATATTAGACTATAATATTATAATAATAAGGTGGCCATATTATATTTACATCATAAACATTTCTAGAAAACGTCTCACGCCAAATGACAATTATAAAACTGTTTACAATTTTGATGTGGTATTGGTTCAACTACTATTTACATGAGAACTAGGTATTTTCCCCCAATCATTATTTTGAATCAGTAATATTATGGTATTTAGTAAATGTCAGTAACTCAGTATTTACGTATACCATACCTACAGAAAACGCCCATAAAATAAACAGTTTAAATAAAATGTCTTTGTCTAATGCTCCGTATAATATTTAACATTTAATATGAACATGGACAGTCATTTTCGTCTGACGAACCTGAGTACCGCTATTTTTATCTAATTGTTCATTGCAGTCATAGAGTTAGTTACACTTATACAACTTACACTCAATCTAATCATCCATTTCTCCGTAATCGAGCACTTATTCGTTCTGCAAATAAGTTCATAGTTCAATGCTTCGATTTGCAGTACCAGAACCGTACCACTCATTTTATTTTCCGCGAACTTAGTTGTGGAGGATAAAACAAATTAAAATTTAAGTACATAATATTAAAAATATAATTATAGGCTACCCTTACTTGTACCGGGATGTCCCCCAGACCCGGCACCCGGCTCCCCTACATCCCGCACCCGGCTCCCCTACACCCAGCACCCGGCTCCCCTACATCCGGTACCCATGCACCCGGCACCTAACCCACACCACCTAATAACCTAACCTAACCTAACATAACCTAACCTAATCCAGACCTCTCGAGGGCAGGTTACAGTCATACCCTATGTCTACACCATACTTGTATTCTTTTCACAGTTCTAGGGATATATCTGTTGCTGCCAGGTGTATATTTTGCCGGGTGTAGGGGAGCCGGGTGTAGGGGTGCCGGGTGTTGGGGATGACCCACTTGTACCTTGAAATTACGCCACTTATCGTGTAATATTCGAAATTATTATTGCTTCATTGGTGTTTAAGAAGGACCCTGAATGGGCATTGTGAGAGTACTCAAATCAATGTATTAGAATTGCGCTAGGCTATAGGACCCAATTTTTCACCGAAATCTACCAACCTTTCCTCGAAATTCTGATTTTATATTACCGAGGGCGTGTGACCGTGTCAGGCCCAAAAGTAATTGTTTTCAGTTGGAAGGCAGTGCCAAGACCTTTAAAGATCGCTCCAACTTTGTTGAAACTGTCGGCAACTGCCTTCCGACTCAACACAATTACTTTTGGGCCTCATGCGCCCTCAGTAATATAAAATCAGATTTTTGAAGAAAGTTTGGTAGATTTCGGTGAAAAATTTTGTGACCTGTGGAATGAGTCTACGAATACATTGATATGAGTACTCTCACAATGCCCATTCACGGCCCTCCTTATAACAGGTAAATTTACCTACAAATTAATTAAACACCACAGATGGGGATCAAGTAGTGGTTTTAATTCCCCGCAAATAATAATATTGCAGAGCTAAGTTATTTCTACAACATTAAAATAATTTTAACGATAAATGTATAATAGTATGTATAATTTTCCCGCATATGGGAGACTATTATAAGCTTAGTGACGTGCATTTGCATATTTTATTCAACTGAAGTAGGAAAGGGGATGAGTCATTCATAAGTCCAAGTCCCAAACGCACACGTCATCAATTCCTGATGCGTAGATAGAACCAATGAAGGATAAATCAAGAACAAGATAGGGCACCCTATAAATAACTATCAGACAAGCTTATCAGGTCGCAGTCGTGCAGCTAGGACCTGGTGAAACTACTGACCATACTGACTGACCATGACCATGACCAATTATGTCATTCTCAGGAGACACCGATTTTGTTAAACTATAGCATAGAAAGATAACACTGCGTGACTGAAGACTGAATGACGGTATTTATTTTGTAACGGTTTATCGGACCCTGCTGCAATATTATGCATGCTTTCTATAAATTACAAAATTATATATAAATCTTTATTTGGCATTAATTAACTCTGTATATTGTATATGCAAACCCCTAAACAGCTATCTATTTAAGTTATTTCTTATGAAACAAAACGAAAATTGTATACCATACCAAGTCCAGGAAAACCATAACTTTGAATAGGTAATTAAAAATATTTTTTTACTAGATAAAAGTTCTTCTCGAAAAATCCTATAATTATCAGGAGCATTTTCATTTATGTGAATTATGTGTAATATTTTAAATTCATGATAATTTGATAATGATTGGTCCGTCGTCCTATTGTTCGCCGAATTATTTTAATTATTATAATAATTTCAAACGTGTCAAAGAAATAGCCCTGAAATTCGGAAGTGTGTATACCTATTTTCCCATAATTGATTCTTGAAGACATTTTTGTTTAACTTCTCCACTTGGCTGAAACCATTTCTTTTATTCTGAGAATGAAAAAAAAATTACAAGCTGCATCCATTTTTACTTAATAGCTAAAACGCAATATTTTATAATGAAATAGGTGCCAGAATAAATTCCCCTACCTAGTATATTATGTAGTTTATAAACCGGAACCTCTTCATTTAACAATTTTTGGGAGTTTATAGAGCCTTAAAACGACGAACGAACGACCGGCTCGTCCTTTTTACTATATATATGTAGACCGTGGACCTTTGAAGTAGAACTGTTATACATCGATAATTAATTTGATGTCAATTTATCAGCTAAGGATTCATTTCCATTGTCTTTCAAAGCGGAAACAAGCTTTTGCAGGCCATTGTTGATGTCCAAATCTTTCCTCATGAGAATGTCGAATAATTCAACGCTTTTTTCATCGTTAGTGCCATGCTTCATCTGTTATTAAAACGTTCAATTAACCTTTGACATTGATACTCCACTAAAGCTGCTACGACTTACCACAGAAGATTTGTCAAACGATGTAATTACACCGTCATTAAAGAGACGATTTAAAACTGGTGGGATATTTGTCATTTTTCGAGTGAGATAGTCATAATTGCGTCTAATAAGTTCTTCTGCTGATACTGAAGATGTACCTCGACTTGTTCTTGTACTCCCGTCTGGAGAACCACCAGCACCACTAAAAAAGGATGCTACATCCTCTGATAAAAGTAAAAGACCAAAAGGCTGCTATTTCATAACTATATTATAATACTTATAATTATATTATTAGAATGTAATCAGTAACCATTCCTATATTCAAAAAGTGAAATTAAAAAGTAACTAGGTACTTCTACTTATATAATCTGAAGCAGGATTAATTAATGACCTGCAGATTTGACGCATCCAATTTCTCTCAATTTTGCTGACAAAGTTTCCGGATTTGCATTCCCAGGGGACGTGTTTTTCCAATGCGACAAAATTTCAATAATTATGTCATTAAATGAAGCGTTCTGGGTATCCATTTTTTCTAACCGGTACATGAATGCATGACCAAACCCCAATGATTTGCAAAACAACCTCCAATCTCTGGAAAAATCCTTGTCGTCAGCTAGAATTTTTATGACTTTAAGATCATCGAAGGAAGCCATTTCTAAAGTAAAAATGTTTTTATAAAGTTTAAAAAATAAGTATTCTGTCCAACTCCAATATTATTATGCTATTGGTATATCTCAGTCCAGTTGACTGAAACTTCGAAATGTATATAGCTTACCGTATGTAGAAAAATTTAGAATTTATTCTTTCAATTTCTGCAATATTACATCGATGGATCTATGTATACTACCTAGTATAATGTCGTTGATTGTATGTAGTGCATGAACGATGACAATGCAATGAATGCAATTTTATTTCCTTTAGGTACCTACCTATAGGTATATACTTAGGTGTATACTATATAGTGTATATCTTTGTCGAATTAAATATTACGATTACCTATATAATAGCTGTAGAACTAATCAGTTAGTTATTCTGCTCTATATCTATATGATATGATAAGTATTTAGGTAATCTGTAATCAATTTATGACTTATATCATACCTACCTGTATAAGTACCTACAATACAAACAAATGGAGCTATTACAACTATATTAATTATGTAGTAAGTAATGATCGCCTACAGTGAAGTTGAATGAACCAAATGAAAATCACCCTCTGTATACCAACATTTACAAGCGTCTGCAACTTTGGATTTTGATATCTGTACTGGGTAAACCACTGCCTTCATACCTATGGGATTTTTGATTTTGTAAAAGATCTATCCCTCTTCTACAGTATATAAATCTTGGTTGATATTTGGCTTATCCTACGATTTACCAAAATTAAAATAACGATAGAATATGATCACGCATAATAATATAATATACCTTACCTACGTTATATTATACCAAGGGACAATTGGCCAAGCTTACCAACGCTGTGTGAACCAACATGGCCCATGTTTGTGAAAGGGTTTCGAAGTATTTTTGGGACTATGACATTGATTGAGTATAAATCATCCATTCTGCCCACTGCATTATGAGACCATATGTTTGGCAAAAAGTCGCCATGTTGGTAATAATAATACGCGAATGATTTGCCACGTCATGTCACGTCGATAGAAAATGTAGAATCCCATAGATTTGGATTTTCCCATTATCAGAATGCGTTGAAAATAGACTCCAGTGAATAATTTCTCGTTGTTAAAAACTTTCTTCTCAAAACATATAACTACCTAGGATATCCTAGTTTTA
>JABASI010006917.1:0-10341 GCA_019776505.1 Tomocerus nigrus
GCTTCGTTTTGTGCCTACTTTGGTGTATGCATTATCTATCATAGAACTATAGAAGTATTCTCTAATTGCCACTTAGTGTCTTCACTCTTCAGACAACTCGCAGTGGGTGCTAATAACAAAACACTCGTGTCACAAGTGTCAGACTGTATGGATGCATTCCTGAAATAACTTATTCCTTTCAAAGTGCAAATACACAAAAATTAATTCCTCAACATGAAATTATTTCAAGTTTTAGAAAAACAGCTCATAGCTGTCTGTACCCTTTTAGTTTTTTCACAAAGTGTTTTGTGTGGACGAATTGCTTACAATCGGGAAACTACTTTAGGCGAATTAAGATCTATTGATGGACTTGTGTCTTCTGGATTACCTGTTTTCAATAATGGATTTTTTATTAGCACAAGTAAGTGGTTTAAATTGAAGTAACTGAAATTATGATCATTATTGATTTGTTTCTTCTTTATCATTTCCATCACTCTCACAGCTAAGTTCAATTATTTAACAAAATACAATTTATACGAAGAAAAAAAATGTTTATATTTACTCTGAGGTCAAATCGAATTTAATCAACTATTATTGAAATATCAATGCCCAGCATAATTAGATCCACGGGTTGTTCAAATGAAATAATTGTAGTTGTGCAGTAGAATTTCGATGATTATTACAATACAGATTTCACTTTAATTGTGCTGCATTCGCTATATAGTAAATGTAGTATATTGCAAAATATTATAATGTTATGTCACAACACTTGCTATAATATACTTGATACAAAAATTCAGTGATTCTAATATTGTCATATTTACCTACTCTATCTATGAACTTGTAAATGAAATCTGTAAATTAAATAGCAAATAATAACACATAAACAAGGAATACATTCTTTGCTCTGTATTTTCTCAGGGAACGGTCCTGTTCTTGTCAAAAACCAAGCTGCACCAGGTGACACTAAGCCGAAGTTAAACCCAGGATACTACTTGTAAGTGTTTTTGCATGACATTGGTGTTTGATGGACAGCACTTTACTCTATGTACAAATTAAGTATCATTGATTTAGATTGAGTAAGTAATACGAAGCCTATTGTTAGCAAAAGCTAAAGCTGCAATTTGCATCATCTTAAAAGCAGAGAAGCGCCAATAAAATGGCAATTTCAGTTAGCGGCTAGCGGTGCTCCTTAGAAATAATTATCCATAATTACTTCCATCGTTGTCTCAACACTCCGTGGCATTCACAAAACTATAATTAACTGTAGCATCACAACCTCCAAAAACCAAAGCATACATTTATTTTGTGCTTTACTCTACTATTATCATGTGAACAAAAACAAAGGTAGCAATCAAGCACAATATGCTAAGGTTCAATAATTTTATTTTCAACTTGATCATATTCATGCTTTGGCCATTCTGTTCTTGGGGAGCAGAATTCGTCGAGGCAAATGAAATATGGCAAGCTTAGGTATGTACTTTGTAAATTTTAAATCTCAGCCTACTGTATTATTTGCATTACTGTAAAGATCAACAATAATCATTATTAGCAGATTTTGAAGCATGATCTTTGTTTGCTAGCGTTGCTACTTACCTAAATATTCCATAAACACACTGCTTGCATTCTGAATTTCAAGACAATTATATCAAATAGATTTTACACAATTATTATTAAGGCATTAACCATCGGATAAAGCACATCAAAATGTCAGCAAAATGTCAGAGGCCTATTCCACTAACAGATTCTTAATTAGTAATTACTTGTATATCGAATCTGTTTCGAATCTTATTTAAACCGAAATAGAAAGTTAAATGGAAATCATTTTAAAAATCTTATCGGCATGGGACTCAATAGAAATGCAATTATTTTCGGTTAGTTCAAATGATGAAAGCGTAATGAATTTTTCAGCACTCTGCCAAGAGTAATTCCAACAGGATATGAAGGAATAGCGACAACTTCCTTCAATCTCGGTTCGGCGATCCCCGTTCAGTCATCATCACATCTCAATAGAAATATAATCGAATCTCAGCAGTATCCCCAGACTCAACAAAGTGTCATAAATGAGCAAAGAGCATTATTCCCTCCGACACAGAACAGATTTTCATCTGGAAATGTGAATCTGCCCGGTCCTCAACAGTCCTACTCAACGATTCAACAGACGCATCCCGTTCCTTCACCTCAAAACTCATTTCAGATTGATAACGGTTTAAGTCCGGGATCCGACCAACAGATTTCAGCTCTTGCCCAATCCAACTATTTCGGCTCAGGACCTCAAAAACATGTTACAAACGAAGTAGTTGAACAAACAATAGCATACGAAGAATCTCTGCCAGAAGAATACAGAAATCCTTTCTACAGGTAAGCAATTTAACGGCTAACGTTAATTTAATAAGTGCATATTGGAGAAACTCTCGTTGATTTTACGATATTGGCACTTGGTACTTTTAATTCCATGATTAATTCACACTCATTGGCCATACATTCTCCTAGTTAGAAAATATTTCTTTAGATCATCTCTTGACTATTTTCGACTGCAGTAATAGTAGGTAATGATCGTAATGATGTTTGATTAGTGTGCGCAGACATATAGGACGAAAAATGAAAGTTTAAGTGAATTACGAAGAATTCAATACAACTTTCGTAAAGTACATTTAGTATGGTTAATTTATTGCCGAGATAAACGCGATGCGTTCGAATTCAGGATCGTATTATAGATGTTCGCAAGGATTTTAAAGGAAACTATCTATCTTGGCAAGTAGTTTGCACATGATAATAATAAAGTAGACGATGTAAGTAAGTGTCTAAGGACTTTTATGTAATAGAAGAGCATTGAACGCTGTATGCTGATTAGCATCTTTACTAGTATATGTTTTATTGCTTCTTGATTTATCTCCTGCCTTTGTTGACATTTACATTCAGGTGTTATGCTATGCAAATTCTTTTCATTACTATTAACAGATGTGTGGAATAGATTCTCCAAGCACTTTTCCAAAAGCGTCATTGACACTTTTGGCTAAGATGCAAAAAATAACGATAACTCTCAGTGTTTACATTAAGGCATTACCTACTTACACACTGTTGAGTTAGTATTTTACTAAACTATCCCATCGTTTTACAACAAAACGAAATATTTTAACAAAGCTATTGTAATGCTCTGTAAAATGGGATGAGAAAGAAAAGGAGGACTAATTATCACCAAAGTACTAGTACTGCGTATCACTATAAGCAGCAGAAAGACAAAGTGTATTCAAAGATGTCTCACAGACAGAGCTTAATTGTTTTTGCATAGAAACAGTAGAAAATTAAAACTGGATCGATCCCAATGACTATAATGCTATAGAAAAGATCGAAATAAGTTTGTCTGTCCTCCCTAACTACTTATATACATAGCCTGTATGTATACACAGTACAAATGACGAAAATTAAAATGAACAGAAAAAAGCATGTCTCTTATTACATAGGCGGAGGATTTAGCTGTCTTGCCAATTTCAGCTCACTGTGTGTGTAAAAGTCCCTACGTTGATTGAATAGAAAATCCAGTCTAAATCCTTATAGGATGTTTTGGCTTTAGGGAAGTAAAAAGTGAGAAGGATATAGCGTGGGATTAAAACCAAATTTATTGGATGTTACAGAAATGCCAACCTTGCCTCAACATTGGCAAGTTCATCTCTGCCTATCCAAGGGGAAGAAGTCGTCTACAATTGGGACACGAACAAAATCGCAAAAGGAAAAATCCACGCATTACTTCGTGGGGCTGGCTTCATTTAATTTATTTCTCTTATCGTCTCAATGCAATTTACCTTCGACAACAAATTGAAAACACGAATCAACCACCACATGTTACAAACAACATAGTACCAAATTGCACCTTTCCTAAGGAAAACATATTTAGGGGACAAATCTCCTTTTTCAACTAGAAAGTATACAAATTATGATTATTAGATTTATTAGCACTCATTAAGACACTCCATTGACAGAATCTAATATTTACAACGGATAATCATCATTATCGACATTATCCGTCATTACAGAACTCTTCTGCCAATTGCACAATTACAATTGTACTTGACCAACCCATATAAAGTTGCTTTGTAAAGTATCGTCGTAAATATCTAAGTAGGTACTTAGCTACCAAATCACAACTACAAGTTATATTTTCCAATTACTATAATGAAAATACATTATTATTATTAAAAAAAAAGTTAATCTATTTTCATTCATTCACCTGTCTCAATCTCACTTGGCTTCATTTTCATTTTCCAAATGCATTTCATCATCTTCTGCAAGGAAAAATTCAATTACAAGCCAAAAAGGAAACCCGCCGCCTTTATATTCACTCAATTTTCTTTATATAGCCTGCATTTCAATATCAGCATCTTTAAACTGTCTATAGCAATTATATTCAACTATATGTATACCTTACATAAACTCCAATCATTTGTAAACTGTTTGCTTCACGACATTTATCGACCTACGACGAAAATTAAGTTCAAGAAATGCCGTAATACAGTTAAGCTAAATGAATTAAGTTGACTCTGTGGATCCTTGCTTCAATTTTACAATAAGCACAGCAAACTTGATATTTTCTACACCTTTATTTTCTCACGGAAACAGACGGATTTGAATTTCCCAAGTAAAACTGGAGGATAAAACAGTTTATTTAATGTGGGGAAGACTGGAGGTAATAGTCCCACAAGTCAAAGGAACATAATTAAGTTATTTCTATTAGTCCCTGAAGAAAATAACTCAAAAATAGACTAAAATTAAAAATAAAAAGAACCAATTCTTAATTAATTTTATTTATGCTCATCCAATTTATTCTTAAGTTTGCAGGTGAAGATTGAAAGCCCGAATATAAATGCAGTAAAATTGTTGTATGTCGTACACTGAAACAACCTTAATTTTGTGTAATGTGTGTAGGTAGGCATTTAATCTATTCTATGTAAATTGTTGCATCATATTGGTATTGAAATTGAAATCTAGGTTTTAGCTAAACGTATTTCCAATTTGCATTGAAAACGTCGCCAGTCACTTCCAGAGCTGCATTTGTTGAAAATGTATCGAATTGTAGGTAAAATGTGTTGGTTATAGCCTGGGAGCTTACCTCCTCCTCGTCCTTTCTAATAAATTTCATCAGTGGGGTTCCGTAATAACCTTATGTCTCCCGCTATTTCTTCCATTCCATTTCTAATATCTGCGGAATAAATAGCCTCCTTTCTCTCAAGACAAATATTATTATTACTTTGTTTCATGCACTCTATCTATCTACGTAGTAGCTATGTATAGTAGGAAAGAAACTGCCTAGTCTCGTTGCATTAGCAATTGCCTATTACATTTCGTCTCTCTGCCTCCTCGCTCGCTACAATTCATACTAACAACTCACAATAACAATGAAGGGGATTCAAAGCTATTTCACATTGCTTCTCGCTACTTTCCATTTAATAGCCAATAGTGAGCTATGCACACTTCCTCAATTACACACATACCAGAAGAGAAGGAAACTAGGTTTACTATTTATATATTGCATTCCAATTCCAATGGGATTATAGGCAACCACAAGCAAGGCGTACTCAAAATCTATTAATTACACTTTCATGTGAACTTTTATATCCCAATCACTTTTTGATACACACTTTTGATACTGCTACAGTTGTGACAAGGAGCAAAATAACAAACAGCTACAAAAGGCTTATTAATCTACTGATGACTGCATGACAATGCATACTTTAGCATATTTATTATAAGATCCCTTGTTACTATACAATAAAGATTTTTAACATTTTTACGCCCATATCAGCAATCGTATTTAACTTATTGGCCTATAGTCATTAAAGATATTTACTACTGTAAATGAATGGTTTATATGACAAGATTGTTTTCTTTCCATTGTATGTGTGTTTGTTTATACTCAACGTAATTAGGCTATAATCCAAATTAAAAGGTGTGACCACTCTACTTTTATATATTATCTACAATGAATTCCAAGATTAATTCCCAGCCAAACGATAGTTTGCATGTTTAACAGTTGCAAATTGGATTGGCTAGCATTTCTGTGATTTGTATATTATGTGCTCAGGAATAAAGCTGAAAAATTTCATGCAGGGAGTGTTGGGAAAGTCGGAACGAATCGGAAATATTACTCTTTTGCATAAGTGTGCGTGAAAAATGATTTTCCTCTCTATCTACACAGTTTAATTTTATTTATGTTGAAGAATATTTTATTAGAGTGTAATGGGACATACAGATCGTAGGTAATACGTAATCGTAACCGCCTGTACGATTCCATTAGGACTTACATACGATGACATCTAAATCCAAGGATCACATTATCACACACGTAAATTGAATCCTACATTAATCTGCTTTCCACAAATAAATCTTGAAATTAAAGTCTCTTATCTAGTCCCTTTCATTTCATCTCCATCACATTACATCACTATCTTTCAGATATAAAAGACACGGAAAAAACCATTTATCTTAACTTACAGAAATGTGCACTCTGACCTGCATCGGATTCAGTTGCGTTAAACAGTCGCATTATCGAGCGGTAAGTAAAGTAAACCAAATAATATGGAATCTACCCCTAGCCATATATGTCAAATATCTATCTATCTTCCACCAAAGGAAAACAGATAGGGTACTAAAAGTGTTTGCGGGGAAATTGTAGGAAAACGGCGAAGTTTTCTGCAAACAATAAATGTAAGTAGACAGAGGATATAAAAGTTTAAAATAGGAAAGTACGGATCTACTATAGGTTGTCAATGTTGATGCTATGTCAATCTGGTTTAGTTTTGTGTTCGTGGAGCCTAGGAGTGGCTATCAAGAGGAAATAAATGTGCTCAAGGGGGCAACAGAGCAAAAGTAAAAGCAAATGTGGGCAGTGAGTGGCATGGCATGACTCAGAATGACATGGTCACTAAATTCGGTAGAGACCTAGTTTTCTAAATTTTCAAATGGGCATGGCACAGCTTTGCAGTGGATGCAAGAAAATGCACAAATGAAAATGTACATTGAGCTACATCGGTCACAGTCACAACACACACATTGAATTTAACGTAACAAGATGATATGGCTGATGGCATTCAGAGACTTGATCATCCTGACATGACTGGGACTTAACATTAGTGAACCTCTGCACCGAACGAGAGGGAATCACTGACTCGAGATGAAGATCCAATTGAAACGAGAAATCATTTTGGTATAAAAATCCTATCAGAGAGAACCCACAAGCTTCTTCCCTCTTATCATCCCTTCACCTCCTTGATCTTGTTCTCGTCTTAAGCCCTATGCTTTACTACTCCTTACTATCCATCCAATCTGTCTCAAAACTAATAATAGACATGTTCGTATTCATAGAGATGAGCTACAGCTACAGATCTATTTAATTTGCCAAAAGACATTTCATAAAATTGATAAATATGAAATCCCACGAACTGAAACCAAAAGCGCATTCACAATAGGAATTGGGAAACAGCTCATAGGATAATCCCTGTTTCATCACCTCCCTCAAGATCCTCCACTACATTATAATGGATTCAATCTCGTATTTTGGTGTTGGAAAGGAAATTATTATCGAGTGTGTATAAGGGAAAAAGGGAGAAGATCTATCTTTGGCTTGACGCACATAAATTCGCTATTCTTGTTACTTATTTGTAGGCTCCAGGTCCCAGAGCCATCAGAAGAGAACTACTGCTGCGTGTGTAATATTAAAGAGTTCCTTTCCATAAAGTAGCCTGTCTTCTTCTTCTTCTTCTTCGTACTATCTTTCTCCTATCAGCTTCACTTTCGCATCAATGAGCATTTCCTCTGATTTAGTCAGTGCACTGCACTGTGGTAAAAGGGAAGCCAACTAGCTATGTCTAATTTCGAATTTTTCTTCGAATTCCTTCCTTTCACTTACGAATTTCAATTTAATCAATAACGCTCCTTTCCCGAACATCCACAATGAGACTCTACATTCTACTTATCTCAAAACGTATTAACCTACATAACGTTTCTGAACTTTTGCTCATTTATTTTGATTCCATTACCCTTCGTGTCTCCCCATTCTTTTCTCCAACACATATATATATCTAATATAAAGCAAAGGAATTCTATTCTTTCTCTCTCTTTTTATGCATATTATACCAACTACAATAGGTAGCTCAGTTCTCAATGTAGTAGTAGCTATTATATATGATATTGTACTGTCAATCCGCCAAAAGCCACCACAGGCACCACAGTCACCTTCAAAATGGTTAATATGCATATATGCATACGTAATAAGTAAGTATGAATATATCCGAGGCTGAGCCAATTCACTTTTACACAAAATAAAATTATCCCTCACATGCTCAAACAAGTTTTCAGGAATTCCAATTGTCAAAACAGAAGCTAAGCCTATACATCTATATGTACTCGTACACAGTAGTACACAGTAGTGATATGCACTAATCAGGGAAATAATAACATTTAGCTATGAGAGCTTTGTCATGTGACACCTTTCTAAGCAGATTTGACATATTGCATTACGTTTGTCAACTGTTGACTATATTAATGTCAACACATAGAACCATGAACAATAAGCATGAGACATTTTCATGTTTTATGTCACATTATTTGTCTGAAAGTGGCATCTGCCCTGTCGCTTTCCTCCTCTTCTCTTTGTTTATTTCATGCATGTCCTATGTATGCATTGTCTATGTACATTAGCATTTAACTTACAAACCACTATCACCTATTTCCAACTAAAACCACCACCTCTGCTGCTCTGTTGGTTTAGGTAGGCATATTGATGTAAGGGATTACATGAAAGAGCCGGAAAAGCCATATGTACATGAAAAATGGGCAGAGCTTATCCGTAGCTTATCCTCGGCCATTACTAGGAGCTATTACTTTTCGAAAACAAGTAAAACTACAATGCTACATACAATAGTAGTAGGTTAGCATTGCATTAGCACCCAAATCAGATATCTTATATAGATAGACACTATAATAATAGACTACTAGATATATTTAGGTATCTTGTTCCAAAGATAAGTATATAAGTGAGAAGAAACGAGATGGTAGTTTCAATAAACTGGATTTGCAGCCCATAATAATAATAATAATATCACTTTTGTATGAATTGTAGCTCATACTATCCATAATTTGCTGGTAATGTATTATGTAAGCCTTGCAATACGAACACGTAAGTAAATAACAGAGAGAGGAGAGGGGATATATATTGCATCGGCTTGGCATTGCAGTCAAGGCAGGAGCAAACAATAAATGGATCTTGGTGTTAATATAGTGCACTGCGTACAAGGATTAGGACTTCTATTCTATATAAGTGCATTTCAGCAAATATCCTACAAGTAGTAACTATTTATGAATGTGTGTCATATTCTATTGTATGGGTTGATGTGAAAGAACGTACGTAGTTCTAGTAGGTGTAGGTTAGGTTAGTATTTGCCATTGTACTGGAGTTAAGTCACTGCTATGAATTTCCACGCGTTATCCTATCATTGTGGATTCTGTTAGAGTGAGCTGAGTGTGATAACTTGAGTATTCGAAAGGCGTGTGCTCTCTTGTGCCACACATTACTTATAAATATCTACCTATTTATAGTGATTTCTATAGAGAAGACTGACTTTTAGACTAGGACAACCAAAGAAAAGGTACGTACGTACGTACATACGTAGCCACTTATTATTACTCATACTCCAAACACAAGCAGCCCATGCATAAAAGTACTCACTGCCACGGCATTTTCATTCTACCACCATCCCAGCTTGTTTTACATAAGTATCAGCGCACATGGCTCTTGTCATGACTTATGGCGATAGAATAACCAAGTAAATCAAGAGATATGAAACTCCAACCTCCGGCTATTGACTTGTTTAAAGGCACAAGACTTCACAAGAGCCAATTGAATTGTTTATCCTTTTCAACTCACAATCAATTCAGACTTTTGGGATTTTCATACACAAATGACAATACTGACGCCCACTGTACTCTGATTCAGGATAAAATATTATCTCAGGTACAAATATTTCTACAGTAGCATCCATACATCTTTATTTCCTACCTATCTGTAGCTAAAATTCGAACAATAGCATCGAACAGCTTGAGAGAATGGGATTTTTAACACTTTACAAGATTGACACCTTAGTTCCAGCCTCTCATTTCCAACATTTTATTATAGCCCATCATGCAGCAAGATTATATCTACTGCTATATCTAGGAAATAATATAACCTATGTAATCAACATACCTATTAATACGACGAGTCGACAAGGCAATCTAACATTTAAAATTGAATTGCAACCATTATAAATAATTATTTGAAAATTCACTTGGTTTTTCTTGTTCCTTAAAATTATGTTTCTGTTTTACTAG